>JBBYHO010295131.1:0-30777 GCA_038382025.1 Adansonia gregorii | reverse complement strand
GCTTATTGTTTGGATTTCTCAAGTTTGTCTACCAAAATTTTAATTTATCAAAATTTTAAGAAATCAATTCACCCCCCCCTCTTGATTTCATTCACCACCTAAAGGTCTAACATTTATCATGAAGAAAAAGCAATTTTTTCTTGGATCCTCTGAGGCTGCCCTAAGGCATCATAATGGCTATTATTGAGGCAATTTCTGTGGTTTATTTTGTTGCTTTTTCTTCTTTTATTCTCATGAATATTCTTTAATCCTTTCTTACTTTATTATTTCTTGTGTTCATGTCCACGCATTATTTCTTGCATTAAACATGTCGACACAGTTGATATGGGGCAACGGTGCATAAATACCATAATGCCCATAATAAAAGAAAATCTTCACCCTACTAGCATCATGTTTCCTTGATAAGGCTCAAGGCATAATTCATCCATTCGCATGGATTCTCTACCATGAAGAACCATACTACCATGTGTAGACACCTTATGTTGTCCCAGCTACTTTTTTTAAGCAATATAGAGCACGGACCTGAGAGGGGGCGAGGTCAAGAAGGCCTAGGGATCATCTTTTTTGTTACATTATCAATTGCTTGTCAAATAGTATATTGAGTTATGTCTCTTTGTTCTCATGAATAAATATTGCCTTGTTTCATTTAACCCCTATACAATTCACGTTGTACTTATCATTTAATTGATAACGTTTGATAATCAATTAAAATACGTATCAAGACATCTAGACATTATATCGAAAGAAAAAGAAAAGCATAGGGAACTCTGCTTACGCCCCAATCATCAAGATCAAGCACTTTTCATATCCAAATACCTACTCAGCATGACCGTACACTAAACCATCTCTTGCTTTCATAAGCCATATTTAAAGAAAAACCATTTTAGGCTAACCAAAAATTGACCCATGTATTCTATCAAAATCCTATCGAAAATGGAGATATCAGTCTAAATAGTCGAATAGTCTCCAAATTGTTGACAATGCCTTCCATTTGTCAAGAAAATAATTGAGCCTCCCAAATCGAGAAACGTAATAGTCCATGTTCTTAAGACTAAATTTTTGGTCATATTCCCAATGAAGCTGGGATAACCTACAATCCTCAACGAGATTAGGAAAATTTTTGTCTATAGTCGCATCAAAGACAAATCACCATCCCTATGACATATAAAGAGAACTACAGCTATCTCCCGTATTAGATTTCACATCATGCAATAATGATAGCATTCCATATCATGCACTCATATTACCATCATACATCATTTTTACAATATCATTTCAAGCTAGGTTTGCTGAACCTCTAAGCAATTTCTGGTAAGAACTCTAAGCTTTGCAAACCAATTGTCATTCAGGTAAGTTTTTTTCTTCTCATCACCTCATGTCAAAACCCTTTTTATCAAGCAACTACTGTCAATGTGCCAGAGTCAAGAAATTGTTGTCTAGAAACTATTATCAAAAACTTTTTTTGAGAACATTCGTCAAAAGCTTTGTCAAGAACTAGTGCCAAAACCCATTTCAATAGTAAATTTTGTCATGAACTTTTGTTAAGAAAAGCTTGCATTAGAAGTTTTATCAAAAACTTTGTTGCCACCTTTTTAAAGCCCACATGTCAGTGACACATCTTTAAAGCCCATAAGTCAGTGGCACCCTTTTCAAAGCCCACAAGTTAGTGGCACCTTTTTAAAGTCTACAAGTCAGTGGCACCCCTTAAAAGCCCACAAGTTAGTGGCATCTCTTTAAAAGCCCATGAGTCATTGGTACCTTTTTAAAGCCCACATGTTAGTGGAACCTTTTTCAAAGCCCACACAAGCTGGTGGCACCCAGTTTGAGTAAAAGCCCACAAATGCTGGTGGCACCTAGTCTGAGTCAAAGCCCGCATAAGCTGGTGGTACCCAAGTCTGAGTCAAAGCCTACATGAGTTATGGCACCTAAGTGAAAGCCCATATGAGCTAGTGGCACCCAAGTCTGAGTCAAAGCCCAGATAAACTGGTGGTACCCAAGTTTGAATCAAAGCATGCATAAGCTAGTGGCACCCAAGTCAAAGCCCACACGAGCTGGTGGCACCCTAATTTAAGTTAAAGCTTGCATGAGCTGGTGGCACCTAAGTCAAAGCCCATATAAGCTTGTGGTGCCCAAGTCTAAGTAAAGCCTGCACGAGCTAGTGGCACTCGAATCAAAGCCCACACGAGTGGGTAGCACCCAAGTTTAAGTCAAAATTCGCACAAGTTTGTAGCAGCCACATAAAAAATCCATGTTACTCTACACATGTCTAAGGGGATCAAACCTTAAAAAACCTAGCACCTTAATGTACTGGGAAGCATTATTCCATCCCTGATAAAATAGCATCTATTCATCTTTGCCTTATTCTTGATTCTTAACAACAGTTAAAGAAAGGCAGCTATACCTTATTTTATCCGAGCTAATTTTTTTAAGCAATCTGGAGCACGAATTTGAGAGGGGGCGATGATCACCAGGTGAGTATTTTAGGGAGGTTAAGAAGGCCTAGGGATCATATCAAAGGTAAATGCAATGATATGGCATTAAATGACATATTTCAAGGTGTCCAGGGATAAAAGATATGAGAAAATTCATAATTTTACTTGAATGTATTGATACATGGTTCTCATGTATCGATACAATTCTCCAATGATCCAAAAATTTGAAATGTCCCCATTTGTATCGATACAACATGTAGATGTATTGATACATGAGCCTTTGTATCGATATAGGACCTCATGTATCAATACTAGGCCATGCCAAGACCAAAACATGCATTTTGTAAAGAAATGTATCAATACATATCAACATGTATCGATATTATGGTTCATAATATAGATATAATGGTTTATAGTATCGATACAATGATCACTGTATCGATACCATCAAGGGTTTTAGACCAAATGTATTGATACATTATGCAATGAATCGATACATGCAAGCCATTTTCATAGTTTGGGTATTTTTGACTTATCCACCATTGATCTAAAACTTTATTTTAACTCATTTCTTTGCATCAGGAAAGATTAAAACACATATCATATTACGAATTTAGACTTTTGAATTAATCAAAACATTTGTTTAAAGTCTAAATTGGATCAAAAAGGTCAATATCACATGATCACCTTACTCCCTAGTTTATTGGCTAAGATTACCATCAGCCACCCTATTTGCTGGAAAATCATTTCATCATTTAAGCCAGCTACCCTATGCCCATCATATTGGCAGCAAGTTGCTCCCTATAGCCAATCTATAGCCACCATGTTGACATCACTTTGTCCCCCTTGAGAAATGACCAAAAATACCTCTAAATTGGCTCCAAAATGCTGGTATAAATGGACCACTTCTATCTCAGCTGAAAGAAGGTTAGAGTTGAGCTTATTTTCAGCTTCCAAAACACATTCGCACATCAAGAAAACCAAAATCCCGTAGCTCTTCATTCACCACCCAAAAATAGCCCCAAAACATTCATTCCTAACTGTTACACATTCTAAAAATCACCCTTGTATATACCAGAACCAAAACCTTGTTATTTTTCTCTTTTCTTGCTTTTTAACAATAAGGAAAAGAAGGAAATTCACGCCATCTCTACTGCTCCAATTATTTGGCCTAAAAGTGACGTTTTGTTGGTATAACTTCTCACTTCATCACTTTTATTTTTTGTTTTTCAGCACCTTCATCATTTTAGTGAGCTCTCCATGTTTCCATCACCCTCTTAGGATTATCATGCATTATTATGACTTTGGTTGTGGTAGCTTAAGATTTGGATGCCTTAATGCCCTTTTGTTGTGCAAAATGCCTCATTTCATTCTCATTAGTTTGATATCTCTTGCTCATGCATTTTATGCCATGTCCATGCATCTTGTTATCCTTAATCCATGTAGGAATCATTAGCCTAACACATTTGAAGCACATTTGCACATTAACTTGCATGAACCATTGTCATTTTCAGCATCCATAACATTTTTTTGTCATAATGATAACACTTTCTTTGTCTAAACCATTGGTAAAGTTAGCATCCCCATTTATGTTATGTGCCATCCCCTTGTATGTTTGTTGTCTTCTCCTTGTCAAAATGCATTTTTGATGGGTTTCAAAAACTGACTTTCTGTACTCTCCAAGCCAAGCATGTTAACCTTAACCAACGACGATTAGCATGGACTTAGCATTTTCCTTAAAGCTAGCAAAATATCTTGGGGAAAATTATGTTTTTTAGATCTATAATCTTAGTTAAACAAGCTCAAATCTTCTTATTTTGAAACAAAAATGGTCTTACAATTATTCCCTAAATGTTTATGCCATGTTTTTGAGTCAAAACCTTGAATGGTATGCTCAACGGGCTATTTGATCATCCCAAACTACTACAAGGCAATGTAAATGAGTTCGTGACGCTCATGCCACTTTTTCCCATCAGTCATAGATGTTCGAATGTCAATGACTCGAGTTTTGACCCGTAAACATAAAAAATAAGAAATATCTCCTGTTTTGCTTTGTCCCCTGCTGGTAGCACAATTGTTGCAAATTGAAAAATCATTTTAAAATCCTAAACAATTTTTCATGACTTTTTTTATATTTTTCTCTCAAAGCATGCTGCACTATCTTTAAAATGATGCCTTATTTACCTATGGATCATTCTGGATGAAAGAGTTATGATTTTTTAAATCTAAATTATCTAGAACCTTTAAGATCCGAACATGTATTCTGGTTGGGCCGTTCAAGCCCACTAAATGATTTTTTTCAAATTTTTCAAACATTTTTCCTAAAAGATTTATTAAATCCCCTTTTTAGAAAAGAATCGCTTGCAATTTTTGATACTAAATGAGTCTGAGGTGATTTTTCAAATTTTGACACACCTTGTCCCTTGTATGCTCTGCCAGCAGCTCAATCAATCCGAAGTTGAAAATTTATTCCCCTAGAAAGTGACTTTCTGGGATATAGGGAAATTTTTAGGTTGACCCTCGTCAAGTTACCATTCTAACGGTATCTCGTCCACCCTCTAAAGCCTTCAAACCAACTTAGAATAAATTCAGGAAGCAAGTTAGTGCAATGCTGTTCCTTGTTTTTGGTTATGGTCAAAATTGAGTTGTTTTCCCGAATTTCATCTCAAGACATTCGAGTGTCTCTGTGTCACCTTGATCAGATTCGAGAATATGCTTTAACTTCCCATTAGCTCATATCAAGGTACAAACACATTTTACATCTTTACCATCCTTATTCACAATAATTTCTTTTGCCAAAAGTTATCGAAATGCTCACACATTTCCCAAACCATAAAGTTTTATCAATTTAAGTTATCCAACTTGACTTCTTTAAAGAGTGTCAGATGTGTTACTTTTAGGTATACTGTAACCCTAACCTTTTGAGGGGATACTTTAACCCCGTTTTTTAAAATTATCGAGATTAAAATACCTTTCTTTGTCAAAATGATTTGTCATCTATGGGGATACTCCAACCCGACCTTGTGAGGGAATACTCCAACCCTACTTTTCAAAATTGTTAAGATTAAAAAAAAATCCTCCTATGTCAAAATTATTTGTCATTCAAAGGGATACTCCAACCCCACTTTTTTAAAGGGATATTCCAACCCTATCTTTCAATTACAATTAATTTTTTTCTTTTCCCTGACTTCTATGAATATGTTAAACAAACCTTGTCTAATTAAGAAACCCAAATGCATCTAAAAAATTGTCGATTCAGTTATTCCCAGATAATCGATGCCAATTATGAGATAAATTCTAATAGTCCACCCATTTTCTTTATCATGCATTGAATGATCCATGTTACGTTACCTCATTTATTGCCTTACTAACATGATTTCTTTGTGATGATTATATGCATTCATGTTTTCAAAACATTTTAGATAAAATTAAAGGTAATATTCCATGTGGGTATCTTTCTAGTGCCCAAAGTGGAACATTCCATTTTCAAAGTAAAATCCAGAGGTCATTTTATTGAAAATCTCTATATTCCCTATCTCTCCAGGGTATATATGAGGTTAAACCTTTTTCATCAAAACCTGGATTTTTATTTTTATAAGATTCATGCATTAAAAGAAGGTTATATCAAAATAGTGACAAATTAAGATTGAAAGAATCAAAACTGAGAAAAGACATAGCTAGTAAGGTACCGATTTTGGGTGTCGCAAAAAGGTTTGTACCTTATTATGCGTAGCCAACTCTTGAATCCAAACGATGAATCTTTGTATTATGTAGACCACGGGATCGATGTTTTGATTTTTATTATTCAAAACATAGGTTTCAATAGGCATCCAATCATGCCTAGCCTAAAATAATCAGTGGCAACTCCAAGCATTGTCCATTTCATGATGGTCATCCAAGACCAATAAGATAGCGATTCATCTTATGACCCCTTTCACTGTACCATAAGTTGAGAATCCGTACATTCTTGTTCTCATCACATCACCAAAGAAAAGACTTAGTCAAGAAGACATTTCCAAGTCAGGGAAATATTTTAAGTCATACACACCCATGGATCCACGAGGTACATTGCGACAACTTGGCAACTCTGCTGGGGATAATATAGAGAGTTGGCCAATAACTAGCCATCTCTTGCTAGGTTCCTGGTTCTTTCAATCTTCGATCATTATTTAACTATAACCTTTTTTTCATTTTGTCAACTAATCTTTTGTTTGGCATGATTGTCATGATTTTCTTATTTTTGAATAATCATCACTTTAATAAAAATGGTAATACGAAGGTAAACAAAAAGTTTTGATCGTTTCCCTATCGCACACCATGCACTTGCATGTGAATTAGTGTCCCGCCAAACTCAATGGTGTGGTTATAACCCAATCATTAGGAGGAAATGAGCTATTTGCCTTTGTGAGTAACCTTCCACATAGGCATGGCAATAACTTCCTGGATGTAAATTACCTATATCTCTTGTGAGTAACCCTCCGCATTGACATAGGGAAATACATCTAATGGATCGAACCTATTTCGTCAAACCCACGATGGGTCTAGGATCGAGGTCCCTCGACTGTCTTTACTGGATGGAGGAGCAATTTGTATACCTATTTAGGTGTCAACTTAAACCTCATATAGTGATCCTTACAAGCTAAACCATGTCAAACCATATCGGAACACTGCTAGAGTACCTACAGAATAGTGTTACTCGAGGAAACATTCCTAACCTTTACTCTTAATTATCATAATTATGTAGGTGACAATGAGTATACAATTGTCACCCGCATATGCATTTTTATAATTTATCAAGGCATGCCATTGTGCTGCTTGAACGATGGCTAACCTTTGTGTAAATAAGTGATGGTGAACAAAAAACCTTCATTCATAATGTCTATACTTAAGCCGTTATCTGAGTCACGACTTAACACGCATCCTTACTAGAGATGATAAACGAATATTACTACTGGTCGATTATTTTTCTATCAAAATAAGATATTACATCACCTCATGAAGGGCATATTGCATCCTAGCATGTCAATACGCTGCCCATTTTTTCCTCACCATTATGCATATTTTTCTCTAATGTTCTCAAATTCTTTAATTTCTTACATTTGTCTCTTATAAATTTCACTAACTTGTTTCCCTTTGTTTGTGTTTTGACGTATCATCTTATCATAATTTTGGAACAATTGTTCTGGTTCAGTATTCAGTAAGAGACCTTTTTGTGGCTTTATGAAAGATGTTATCGATGAAGCTATTCCAGGGCTTAATTGTCTCCAATGCATATGCATATTTACTTTCACCATTTTTACACTTACATCAATCATTCATTATCCTAAGTCATTATTGCATCATAATCACTTATCAATAAATACATTTTCAAATAGAAGTCTAATATGGGAATTGGGCCATAAAAGTGCAAGGGACTCTGGGGTTTATCAGGAAAATGGAACCTAACATCCTGCATCATTACAACACGCGACACCGCAAACAAATCATGGAAAGTGATCATGAAGCTCGTATTGAGTGACTTGAGCTAATGGTTGAGGAATCACAAGACCAGATGCTCCGTCAACAATGCGAAATGCAAACTCAAATCATGAAACTTATGGAACTAATGATAGCCTCTATGAAAGAAAATGGGCGAGCCAGCACTGCTGAAATAAAGAATGATCTTTCCAACATTGAAAGTCCCCCTACCAATAATCTAGAACTCACCCAAGGGGAAATTAGATAGGAACAATGGCCTGCTCCTCCACCTACAGCTTAGGCTCCGTCGATCATCTACCTAAATCCAATTGCGATAGGTCAATTTATTCCTAGTACTCAAAGGGTGAATACATGAGTCTCATCAGCAGATCCGATAACTCTTCGCCACAAAAAACTCGAGAAAACATAAGGTGAATAGTCCACCATGATTGTAAAAGAAGTGAACAAATTCTAGCTATTGGAAAAACACCTTTAAGCTATCGAAGAGGTGAAATGTTCAGAGCTTTTGATGTGCAATCTCTATTTTTGACATCTAACCTTGTCATTCCCCCAAAATTCAAAGTCTTACAGTTTGAAAAGTTTAATGGAACCACCGACCCTTCCATCCATGTCCAAATGTACCTATGAAAGATGGTTGGGTATGAGAAAGATGAAAAGCTCCTCATCCATTGCTTCTAGCATGGCCCTACTGAGGTAGCAACTTGATGGTATATCTAGCTAGAGAATGTCAAAATCCAATCATAGGTTGACTTGGCGAAGGCCTTTCTAAATCAATATCAACATGTGCCAGATTGACACCAGATTGACTTTTATTTTGAAAAGAGATGCACTAAAAGTTTTAGACAATATGCCCAAAGGTAGAGAGAAGAAGCAGCCTTAGTCCAGCCACCCCTTACAGAAAAAGAGATGACAGTTACTTTCATTCATATCCTACATGCTCCTTATTATGAAAAGCTCAGAGAAAATGCCACCAAGAAATTTGTAGGCTTAGTTCTCTCTAGAGAAATGATCAATGCCGCCATCAAGAGTGGTAGAATGTCTCCTGGGGAAATAACTGGATCAAGCAAGAAGCTTATTACCAGTAAAAAGAAGGAAAGAAAGGCCAATGCCATAAGTTATGCTAGCTTATCTCAGCCAAAACGGCATCAAATGCCCTACCTTCACTACCAAGCACACTGTATTCTCGCCCTATCACCATACCTCCTTAGTTAATTAATGCCATAACCTATAACCCATCTTTTGCAATCCATCCAATCCACCACAAAGTTACCCTCCACAAGGTCCTCAAAGTACCAATTGAGTAACTAATAATGCACTTGGTAATCGAGATGCCAATAAACAAAGACAACATTTTGATCCCATCCCTATGAACTATAAGGAGCTATAGCAAACCTTACTCCAAAATCATTTAGTGGCCCTAATTTATGTCCCAAAAAAAAAGCTACCATACTAGCAATGGTACAACCGTAATGCCCACTGTGGATACCATGCTAGGGCAACAGGACATGACATTGAGAAATGCATATCTTTCAAACAAAATGTGCAAAATCTAATTAACTCACAAGTCTTGTAGTTTGGGATGAACCAGGGACCAAATATTGCTGTAAATCCTTTATCGAACCATACTGAGCTAGCAGCAAACATGATCGACATTAAGAACAAATATGAAGTAAAGGCAAGGATAGAGGATGTGAGAATGCCAATGTTCTTGGTCCTGCAAGCATTGATTCAGGTCAGGTTGCTCAATGCAACAAAAAAATTAAAAAATAATCTCGAAAACTTCTGTGACATCTACACAATTGTAGGTCATACCTTACAAACATGTAGGGTTAAGCCTATGGTTCAAAGAATAATGAATGAAGGCTAGATAGAATTCTATCATGAAATCACACCTGCTATTGAATCTATCAATATGATAGGAGATGAAATAATGCAGCCACCTTACAGGAGAAATCGGCCCTTCATTCTTTATGGCAAGTCAAGTTTCGAGGTCAGTTCTTCAACATCTACACCAAAGTTAGTTATGGAAGAACCTAAACCATTTTGGTATAAGAGCAACAAAGCTGTCCCATAAAAATACGAGAATCAAGTAGTGATGATTAGAGAACTAACTCTCTCAACTGCTATAATAGAACTATCGAGAGTTAGTCACCTAACCCATAGTGGTAGATATTACGCTCTCTTGCTCAATAAAAATAGAAGGTTAATGCATCTCCAAGCACTAGTACCACTCAGGCCCAAGCAAAGAATTTTGAGCCTAAAAAAGTAAAAAAAGTAGTGAGTGAAAGAGAAGCCATAGAGTTTCTCAAGTTCATCAAGCATAGTGAATACTATATTATGGACCAGTTAAGCAAACAACCCATAAAGATTTCTGTGCTATCTCTACTTCTTAATTCAGAGGTCCACTATAATGCATTACTGAAGGTGCTAAATGAAGCATACATGCCCTTGGACATCCCCGTGGACAAGTTGGATAGGCTAGTGAACAATATTATGGCCAATAATTATATCTCCTTCACTAATGACCAGATCCCGCCTAGAGGTAGGGGTAGTTATTAAGCTCTACATATCACTACACATTATAAAAGACGCATTTTGCCTAAAGTATTTATACACAATAAGTCAGCCCTTAATGTCATGCCTATGACTGCATTAAGTAAACTCCCTGTCGATCAGTCTAACGTCAAAAGTAGCCACACCATAGTCTGAGCTTTTAATGGAACGTGTTACGGAGTAATTAAAAATATCACGATCCAGCTCCAGATAGGCCCATGTACATATGAAGTGGACTTTCAAGTTGTGGATATTAATCCTTCTTACAACTATCTATTAGGAAGGCCATAGATACATTCTACTGGAGCTATCCCATCATCTTTCCATCAAAAGCTCAAATTTGTGATAAATGACAAAGTAGTCACCATCAGGGCCTAAGAAGAAATGATCGCCACTACTTTCACTGAGGATATGTATGGAGAGCCTAATGAAGATGCATCAAAGTCATTCTCCCAATCCTTCGAGTTTGTTAATGCAATATTTATGGGAAAAAGATTACTAATAGTCGAACCCCATCTGTCAAAGAGTACCTACTCAGGTTTAAAAAATAACCATTAGTAAAGGTTCCTGTGCTAGAAAAGGGCTTAGTAAAAATTTACAAGGGATGGCCTGAGCCTTACAGGTCATCACTCAAGCCAACAAAAGAGGCTTAGGATTCAAGGCCAATGCACACTCAAGAAAGTAGTAAAAAAAAGTGGATCTGCAACTAGAAGATGACACGACCATTAGGTCGAGAGGGAGAGTCGAAGCTAACAATGTTTCCACCTCTCCATCAGATATTTCATTTGGGAGGACGAAATGATCCAAGCCAATTGGAAGAGCAAAAGGCTAAAGATGTCTTGGTCATCCTAAATAGGGCACTTAATAGCCTCTATCTCTAAGAAATCGAGCCATAAAATTCATGTTCTTCCACTGAGACCTGATTTTGATAATAGGGTCATGATAGAACTCCTACACTTTTCCTGTCTCTTTCATGTAATGTCAAGAAATGAAAACCTACCTGCCCTCGCCTAAAGGCAAATAGGTGTCTTATGTAAGGCTCATTTTTTTTTCAAACATTATCAATGAAATGACTTTTGCATATATCATTCCATATTGTGTATGACTTTTCAACTTTGTCTCTATTACTCTTTTGCCTTTATCCAAATCCCTTGATTATGTATGTGCTTTTTGCCATATTTATTTCTTTACCCTTTTCAGGTGTCCTGACGATAGTGATATGAAAGTGTTTCATGGGTCTTTAAAGATCAATTTTGAATCCTCAATTTGCACTAGTGAAGTTGATCTTGAAAAAGATTTCAAAGAAAGCTCAGTACTACCAGACCTTTTATGATTAGTCAAACAAGAGGAGATACAGATCATGCTTCATGAAGACTCAATCGAAGTAATAAATCTGGGTACTTAAGAGGATCGAAAAAAGGTTAAAATTTGAACCTTAATAAAGTTAATGACTAGGACCAAGTTCATAGAACTACCTCAAGAATATCGAGATATATTCGCTTGGTCATATCAAGACATGCTAGGACTGGACACCGATATAGTGGTCCACAAGCATCCCATCAAGCCCGGATGTAAACTGATTCGGCAAAAATTAAGGAGGATGAAGCTGAAAATGCTTCTTAAAATTAAAAAGGAAGTCAAAAAGCAGTTTGATGCAGGCTTTATTAGAGTAGCCAAATAACCAAAATGGGTTGCCAATATAGTCCCAATTCGAAATAAAGATGGCAAGGTACAAATTTAGGTTCATTATCAGGATTTGAATTGAGCTAGTCCCAAAAATAACTTCCCGTTACCCTATATCGATGCTTGGGTAGACAACACAGCCAAAAATTCTCTATTCTACTTCATGGATGGATTCTTAGGCTATAACCAAATCAAGATGGTGCCTAAAGACATGGAGAAAACAGTTTTCGTAATAATGTGAGAGACATTTTGCTATATGTCATGCCTTTCGGACTAAAAAATGCTGGGGCAAGTTATCAAAGGGCCATGGTAGCCCTATTCCATGACATGATGCCTAAAGAAATTGAGGTCTTTGTTGATGATATGATTACCAAATCAATGAAAGAGGATGAGCATGCCATAGACCTTCAGAAACTTTTTAAACAGCTATAAAAATTTCAACTCAACTTGAATCCTGCCAAGTATATCTTCAGAGTCACTTTGGGTAAGCTTCTAGGCTTTATAGTCAACAAAAAAGGGATTGAAGTTAACCTAGATAACGTCAAAGCCATTCAAGATATGCCACCATCTTAAACCCAAAAGAAAGTGAAAAGTTTTTTGGGGAGACTAAACTACATTGCTAGATTCATATCCTAGCTTACTGATAAATGCAACCCTATCTTTTGGCTCCTTCGCAAACAAAATCGAGGAGAATAGAATAAGGCATGTCAAAAAGCCTTTGATAAAGTCAAACATTATCTGTCAAGCCTGCCAATATTGGTACCGCTGGTGCTTGGTCAACCTCTAATCCTTTACTTGGTAGTCATTGACAAGTCTATAGGTTGTGTATTAGGACAGCGTGATGATTTAGGAAAGAAGGAATAAAAAATTTACTAGTTAAGCAAAATGTTCATGGAATGCGAGTGTAATTACGTCGCAGTCAAGAAGTGATGCTATGCTTTAGTGTGGACAGCAAGAAGACTCAAGCAGTACATGCTGTATCACACCATATGGTTGATTACAAGGCTAAATCCTATCAAGTATCTGTGCAAAGGCCCTACACTGTTAAGAAGGCTAGTTGGATGGTAAGTCCTACTTTCTAAATATGACATTACCTATGTTAGTCAAAAGGTCATCAAGGGCAGTGCGATAGCTTACTTTGTGGTAAGTCAAGTGGCAAATAGCCATGAACCCTTAAATTTTGACTTCTCGGATGAAGATCTAATGTGCATTTCTAAAGAGGAAGATGCCTTCAACCAAGATCAATACTGGAAGATGTATTTTGATGGAGTATTAAATACTCTAGGACATGGAATAGGGGCAATATTGATATCACCTGATGGGAGTCATTATTCGTTCATAACAAGGCTAAATTTTGAGTGCACGAATAATATCACAAAATATGAAGTTTGTGTCATAGGACTTCAAGTAG
Organism: Adansonia gregorii; assembly: GCA_038382025.1. Lineage (NCBI taxonomy): Eukaryota > Viridiplantae > Streptophyta > Magnoliopsida > Malvales > Malvaceae > Adansonia > Adansonia gregorii. Next base: position 17,220 of record JBBYHO010295131.1, on the reverse strand, counting down.
CCATTGAGAGGAATGTCAAAAATATTATAAAAGTTTGGTGATTAGCCCTAGTCATCTACCAATTGAAAGGAGAGTGGCAAACTTATGATGCCAAGTTAATGCAGTATGGAAAACTGATAGCAAAGCTCAAGAAAGAATTTAATGATATTAGTTTTCAACACTTACCTTGAGAAGAGATCTAAATAGCTGATGCTTTGGCAACCTAATCATCCATGTTTAAAGTCAACCAAGAGTCAGACATTGCTCCCATCCAGATAAGCATCTACATAACTCTGGTTCATTGTCATAGTGTCAAAAAATAGATGGATGGATTACCATGGTATTATGATATCCTTTATTACATCAAGGATCAGTAATATCCCAAACAAGTAACTGAGACTGATAAAAAAAACTATCAGAAGGCTAGCTATGGGATTTGTTCTCGATGGAAAAATTTGATACAAAAAGTGTCAAGATCAAGTATTGCTCAGATGCATTGACACTCCTGAAGCCAAAAAGATCCTAGAAGAAGTTCTTGAAGGGATTTATGGCACACATGCTAATGGACATTGGATTGCCAAGCAAATCATGAGAGCGGGTTATGGTTGGCTGACCCTCGAGAGAGACTGCATTAATTATGCCCAAAAATGCCATAAGTGTCAAATCTATGAGGACAAGATCAATGTTCTTCTAATGCCACTTCATGTCATAATGGCCCCATGGCCCTTTTCCATATAGGGCATAAATGTGATCAGTTAATCATTTCTAAAGCTTTCAATGAGCATCATTTTATCTTGGCAGTGATTGACTATTTCACTAAATGGGTGGAGGCTGCCTCATACGCTAATATCACTAGATCGATCGTCTGTAAGTTTGTCAAGTGGGACATCATCTGTAGATATGGCCTCCTAAACTAAACATCATAGACAACGCAAGCAATTTAAATAATAAAATGATACAAGCTATCTATTCACAGTTTACGATCTAGCATCATAATTATGTCCCTTATCACACAAAGATGAATGGGGCAATCGAGGCAGCCAACAAAAACATTAAAAGAATAGTTGAGAAAATGGTCGAGACTTGCAAAGACTGGCATAAAAAGCTATTCTCTGAATTTCATGCCTATCGGACCTCAGTTTGCACTTCCACGGGTGCTACCCCATTTTCTCTAGTCTATGGGATGGAAGCTACATTGCCTATCGAAGTCGAGATCCCTTTTCTCTGAGTCTTGATGGAAACCAAACTTAAAGAAGCCGAATAGGTCAAGAACATATATGACCAGCTCAACCTCATCAAGGAAAGTTGCATGAAGGCCATCTACCATGGTTAAATGTATCAAAGACGTATGATCTGAGTGCACGACAAAAAAATGTGCCCACAATAATTTCACCCAGGTGAATTGGTATTGAAGAAGATCCTTCAATTCACAAAGATGTACGGGGCAAGTGGACCCATAATTGGGAAGGATCATATGTCGTGAAGCAAGCCTTCTTCTGAGGGGCCTTAATCTTGTCAAAAATGGACGGTAATGTCTTGCCTAACCCAGTCAACTCAGATTTCATCAAGAAATATTACACGTAAATGGTGAAAACTTAAAAAGGCATCCTTAAAAAACATAAACAAAGCAAATAAAAAAATAAGAAAAAAATTAACCAAAAAAAAGAGATAAAAAGGGGTCTAGATGAAAATCTAAAAAGGGCATTTGGGCAACCAACCCAATCACAGTTGAAAACTCACAAGGGTGACTTGAGAAGATCAATTTGGATGGGGCATGAACCGAGAGTACCTACAGGACAATGGAAAGCAATCCTAGAAATCTTTCAAAGATAAACTCATGCTAGGCACATTCACTGTTCGAGAAAGATTCTAAAAAGCACTTAAAGAACACCCATATCATGATTGTCGGAGGCATTTTTTGCCCAAAAGATCATTTTTCTCGCTACCGTCTCAATTGCTTGTCAAATAGTATATTAAGTTATGTCTTTTTGTTGTCATGCATAAATATTACCTTATTTCTTTTAACCCTTATACAATTCACATTGCACTAGTCATTTAACTGATAATGTTTGATAATTAACTGAAATATGCTTCAGGACATCTTGACAGTACATCAAAAGGAAAAGAAAAGCACAGGTAACTCTGCTTATGCCCTAATCATCAAGATCATGAACTTTTCACGTCCAAACACCCCATCGGCATGACCATACAACAAACCATTTCTTGCTTTCATAAGCCACATCTCAAGAAAAACCATTTTAGGCTAACCAAAAATCAACCCATACATTCTATCAGAATCCTATCAAAACTAGAGACATCAACCTAATTAGTCAAATAGTCTTTAAATTATTGATAATGCCTTCCATTTGTCAAGAAAATGATTAAGCCTCCCAAATCGAGAAACGCAACAGTCTAAGTTCTTGAGACTAAATTTTTAGTCATATCTCCAATAGAGCTGGGACAACCTTTAATCCCTAGCGGGATTAGGAAGATTTTCATCTATAATCGCATTAAAGATAAATCACCATCCTTATAAGAGTCTAAATGACGTACAAGAAGAACTATAGCTATCTCCTATGTTAGACTTCACTTCATGCAATAATGATAGCATTTCATATCATGCACTCATATTACCATCATACATCATTTTTACAATATCACTTTAAGCTAGGTTTGTTAAACCTTCAAGGAATTCTTGGTAAAAATTTTAAGCTTCACAAACCAAGTGTCATTCAGGTAAGGTCTTTTTCTTTTCATCACCTTATGTCAAAACCCTTTTTATCACTATCAAAGTGCTAGTGTCAAGAAATTATTGTCTAGAAACTATCGTCAAAAACTTTTGTTGAGAACATTTGTCAGAAGCTTTTTCAAGAATTTTGTCAATAGGAAATTTTATCATAAACTTTTGTTAAGAAAAGCTTGAAAATTTTATCAAAAACTTTGTCGCCACCATTTTAATGCCCACATGTTAATGGCATCTTTTCAAAGCGCACATATCAATGGCTCCTTTTTCAAAGCCCATAAGTCAGTGGCACCCCTTTCAAAGCCCACAAGTCAATGGCACCCCTTAAAAGCCCACAAGTCAGTGGAACCCTTTAAAAAGCCCATATGACAGTGGCACCCTTTTAAAGCCCATGTGTTGCAACCCTTAAAAGCCCACAAGTCAGTGGAACCTCTTTAAAAGCCCATAAGTCGTTGGCACCTTTTTAAAGCCCACATGTTAGTGGTGCCCTTTTCAAAGCCTACACAAGCTGGTGTCACCTATTCTAAGTCAGAGCCCATACAAGCTAGTGACGCCTAGTCTGAGTCAAAGCCCACACGAGCTGGTGGCACCCAAGTTTGAGTCAAAGCCTACACGAGCTGGTGGCATCCAAGTCAAAGCCCACATAAGCTACTGGCACCTAAGCCCAGGTCAAAGCCCATACGAGCTGGCAACACCTAAGTTAAAGCCCACACGAGCTGGTGTCACCTAAGTCTGAGTCAAAGCTTACACAAGCTAGTGGCACCCAAATCTAAGTCAAAGTTCTATGAGCTGGCGGTACCCAAGTCAAAGCCCACACAAAATGGTGGCACCTAAGTCTAAGTCAAAGCCCGCACGAGCTAGTGGCACCTGAGTTAAAGCCCATAAGTCAGTGATACCCAAGTCTATGTCAAAACCTACATGAGCTGGCAGTACTCGAATCAAAGTGCACACGAGCTGGTGGCATTGATGTTCAAGTCAAAATCCGTACAAGTTGGCGGCACCCACATAAAAAAATCCATGTTATTCTGCACCTGCCTAAAGGGGTTAAACTTTATAAAACCTAGCACCCAAATGTTCTAGAGAGTGTCATTTCACCCAAGACCCTGTTCCTGATTCTCTACAATAGTCGAAGATGGGTAGCTGTAGACACCTCATTTTGTCTGGGTTACTTTTTTTAAGCAATCTAGAGCACAAATGTAAGAGGGGATAATGATCACTAGGCGACAATGATCATCGGACGAGTATTTTGACGAGGTCAATAAGGCTTAGGGATCATATCAAAGGTAAATTCAAAGATATGGCATTAAATGATGTAGTTCAAGGCATCTAGGGAGAAAAGATATGAAAAAATTCACACTTTTACTCGAATGTATCGATACATGGTTCTAATGTATCGACACAATGCTCTAATGATCCAAAAATTTGAAATATCCCCATTTGCATTGATACAACATGTAAATGCATCGATACATGAGCCTCTGTATCGATACAAGACCTCATGTATCGATACTAGGTCATGCTAAAACCAAAACATGCATCATGTAAAGAAATGTATCGATACATATCAACATGTGTCGATACAGTGGTTCATAGTATCGATACAATGGTTCATAGTATTGATACAATGTTCACTGTATGGATACCATCAAGGTTTTTAGACCAAATGTGTCGATACATTATGTAATGTATTGATACATACAAGCCATTTTCATGGCTCGAGCATTTTTTACTCGACCACCATTAATCTAAAACTTAATTTTAACTCATTTCTTTGCATCAGGAAAGATTAAAACACAAACCATATTACGAATTTAGACTTCTAAATTAATCAATACATTTTTTTAAAGTCTAAATTGGATCAAAAAGGTTAATATTACATGATCACCCTACTCCCTAGTTTGTTGGCCAAGATCACCATCAGCCACCCTATTTACTAGAAAATCATTTCAGCATTTAAACCAACCACCCTATGCCATCGCATTTGCAGCAAGTTGCTCCCTACAGCCACTCTATAGCCACTATACTGATATCAGTTTGTCCCCTTTGAGAAATAACCAAAAACACCTCTAGATTGGCTCCAAAATGCTAGTATAAATGAACCACTTCTATTTCAGCTGAAAAAAGGTTAGAGTCCAACTTATTTTCAGCTTCCAAAACACATTCCCACATCAAGAAAACCAAAATCCTATAGCTCTTCACTCACCACCCAAAAATAGCCCTAAAACACTTATTCCCAACCGTTTCACATTCTAAAAATCACCCTTATCCATAGCAAAACCAAAACCTCATTATTTTTCCCTTTTTCTTGCTTATTAACAACAAGGAAAAAAAAGAAAATTCAAGCCATCTCTACTGCTCTAATTATTTGGCCAAAAAGTAAAGTTTTGTTGGTATAATTTCTCAATTCATCACTTTCATTTTTTATTTTTCAGTACTTTTATCATTTTAGTGAGCTCTTCATGTTTCCATCACCCTATTAGGATTATCATGTATTATTATGGCTTTTGGTTGTGGTAGTTTAAGATTTGGAAGCCTTAATGCCCCTTTATTATGCAAAATGCCTCGTTTCATTCTCATGAGTTTGATATGTTTTGCTCATGCATTTTATGCCATGTCCATGCATCTTGTTATCCTTAATCCATGTATGAATGATTAGCTTAACACATTTCAAGCACATTTACACATTAAGTTGCATGAACCATTGTCAATTTTAGCATCCATAACATTTTCTTGTCATAATGCATAACACTTTCTTTGTCTAAACCATCGATAAGTTAGCATCCCCATTTATCTTATGTGCCATCCCCTTGTATGTTTGTTGTCTTCTCCTTGTCAAAATGCTTGTTTGATGGCTGTCAAAAACTAATTTTCAAAACTCTTTAAGCCAAGCATGTTAACCTCAACTAATGAGGATTAGCATGGACTTAGCATTTTCTTTAAAGCTAGCCAAATATCTTAGGAAAAATTAAATTTATCAGATTTGGAATCTTGGTTAAACAAGCTTAAATCTTTTTATTTTGAAATGAAAGTGGTCTTACAATTATTCCCTAATTGTTTGTGCCATGTTTGTGAGTCAAAACCTTGAGTGATATGATCAACGAGCTATTTTATCATCCCAAACTACTCCGAGGCTGTGCAAATAAGTTCGTGATGCTCATATCACTCTTTCCCTTTAGTCATAGACGTTCAAACATCAATGATTCGAGTTTGAACCCATAAACATAAAAAATAAGAAATATCCCCTGCTTTGCATAGTCCCCTACTGGCAGTACAACAATTGTAAATTGAAAAATCACTTTAAAATCCTAAACAATTTTTCATGAATTTTTTGATATTTTTCTCTCAAAGCATTTGAAGTTATCTTTAAAACGATGTCTTATTTACTCCCAGATCATTTTGGATGAGGGAGTTACGATTTTTCAAATCTAAACTGTCCAGAACCTTTAGGATCTGAACATGTATTCTAGTTAGGCCGTTCAGGCCCAATACATGATTTTTCCAAATTTTTCAAACATTTTTCCTATGAGATTCATTGAATCCCCTTTTCAAAAAGGTATTGCTTGCAATTTTTGGATACTAAATGAGTCTAGGGTAATTTTTCAAATTTTGACACACCTTGTCCCTCTTATACTTTGCCAGCAGCCCAATCAGTCTGAACTTGGGAATTTATTCCCTCGAAAAGTGACATTTTGGATATGGGGAATATTTTTAGGTTGACCCTCGTCGAGTTACCTTTCTAACTATATCTTGTCCACCCTCTAAAGCCTTCAAACCAATTTAGAATGAATTCCAGAAGCAGGATGGCACAATGCTATCCCCTTTTTTCGGTTATGGTTAAAATTGAGTTGTTTTCCTAAATTTTGTTTCAAGACATTCGAATGTCTCTATGTCACCCTGTTCAGACTGGAGAACATGTTTTGACTTCCCATTGGCTTGTATCAAGGTACAAACACATTTTACAGCTTTACCATCCTCATTCACAATAATTTTTTTTGCTAAAAGTTGTCAAAAAGCTCACACATTTCCTAAACCATAAAGTTTCATCAATTTAAATTTTCTAACTCGATTTCTCTGAAGAGTGTCAGATGTGTCACTTTTGAGGATACTCAAACCCCAACCTTTTAAAGGGATACTCTAATCCTATTTTTCAAAATTGTCAAGATTGAAAGGCCTTTCTTTGTCAAAATAATTTGTCATCCATGGAGATACTCTAACCTCGACCTTCTGAGGGGATCTCCAACCTTGCTTTTCCAAATTTTCAAGATTAAAAAAAAAAATCCTCCTTTGTCAAAATTATTTGTCATCCATAAGGATATTCCAACCCCACTTTGTCAAAGGGATACTCCAACCCTGTCTTTCAAGTACAATTAATTTTTTTTCTTTTCCCAAACACTTGTGAATATGTCAAACAAACCTCATTTAATCATGGAACCTAGATACATCTTGAAAATTGTCGATTCAGCTATTCCTAGATAATTAATGCTAATTGCGAGATAAATTCCAATAGTCCACCTACTTTCTTTATCATTGCATTAAATGATCCAATGTTATGTTTATTTATTGCCTTACTAACATGATTTCTTTGTGATGATTATATGCATTCATGTTTTCAAAATATTTCAAATAAAATTAAAGGTAATGTTCTGTGTGGATATCTCTCCAGTGCTCAAAGTGGAACATTCCATTTTCAAAGTAAAATCCAGAGGTCATTTTATTGAAAATCTCTATATTCCTCATCTTTCCAGGGTGTATAGGAGATTAAATTTTTTTCATCAAAACTTGGATTTGTATTTCTATAAGATTTATGCATTAAAAGAAGGTTATATCCAAATAGTGACAAGTTAAGATCGAAAGAATCAAAATCAAGATAAGACATAGCTAGTAAGGTACTAATTTTGGGCATCGTGAAGAGATTCATGCCTCATCGTGCGTAACCAACTCTCAAACCCAAATGATGAATCTTTGTATTATGTAAACCACATGATCAATGTTTTGAGTTTTGTAATTCAAAACATAGGTTTAAATAGGCATCTGATTATGCCTAGCCTGAAATGATCAATGGAAACTCCAAGTATTGGCCATTTCATGATGGTTATTGGAGACCAATAAGATAAGCAATTCATCTTATGGCCCTTTTCATTGTACCAAAAGTCGAGAATCCATAAATTCTTGTTCTTATCACATCACCAAGGAAAAGTCTCAGTCAAGAAGACATTTTCAAGTTAGGAAAATATTTTAAGTCAAACACACCCATAGATCTGCAAGGATCCATCCTGGGGTACGTTACGACACCATGATAGGTGTACTTGGGATAAAATAATGGTGTATTTCACACATCTCATGTACCATTTTGAATAGTGTTTGCAATCTTAAAGATAGATTTCCATGATAATATTTTCATGCTCTTATCATCTTTTCATTAACATCCTAATTGCACTCCTTACATAGATACATGTATACATCCTTTTATAACACTTGGATCTTGAGCAGATAGAATGATAGTCCTTATCGATATAAGAATTTAAGAAGCTTTATTGTTGTTTTAAGAGGTATTAGGATTGACTGAAGTCATTGATTATGGTGAACGATCATCAAACTAGGATTGAATGACTAAAACTTATGTACAAAGAGTCTCAAGAGAAAATGTTATTCAAACATGATGAGCTGTAGGCCTAAGTACCTAAAATGGGAAAACCATTGTCAGCATCAACGAAGGAAAATGGGCAACTTACTACAGCTAATATTCAAAAAGGGTCAACAAATCTCGAGATTCACCTTACTGGTATAGTAAAAACTACACTTTTCTCGGAGGAAGTATTCCAAGAGCAATAACCCCACAAAACACCAACTCCACCTATGCCCTCGATTATCTATATGGATCTAGATACTATGCAAATGCATCCCCATGAAATATACATATGCATCCCTTATTTCATGGGGCAAATATTGAATCTTCCCAATCTGATCTACTGGTTCCCTATCTAGATGACCCAATAAAGCAAGAAAAACCTAATAGCATTAAACCCTTAAAAGTTATAAAGCTTCTTAGTAAATATTAGTTGCTATAAAAATGTCTCCATGATGCAAAAGAAAGTGACAAATTTAGGGTCATAGACATCAAATCTCTTAGTGTAGTCTCTAGCTTCATCATCCCATCCAAATTCAATGGCTAGATTTTGAAAAGTACAACGGGACAATAGATTTGATAGTTCATCTTTGCATGCACTAAAAAAATGGCTTAGTGTAAAGTAAAATACTTCTAATTTACTACTTCTAAAATAGTCTGACTGGGCAACCATTTAGTGGTACAATAAATTATAAAAAGTCAAGATTCAAACATAGGTTGATCTTGCTAGGGCCTTTTTGGACCAATATAAGCATGATTCTGATTAGGCATTAGATAAATTATCTTTAAGAAACATAGAGAAAATGTCCTTTAAGACCTTTAGGCAATATGCCCAAAGATGGAAGAGGTAGTGCAAGTACATCCACCATTAAATGAGAAAGAGATGACCATGTATTTTATGGAGACATTGCATGCCCTTTCTATGACAAGCGTATAGAGAATGTCACAAGGAATTTTGTTAACTTGGTAACGTTTAGGGAAATGGTAAAAAATGTAGTTAAAATTGGAAAACTTGAAAGAGGTAGAATACTTGACACCAAAAGAAAGAAGGTACCTACAGATGAAGAAAAAAATCTAAGCCTTGGTCTATGAAGGATAGCCAACAAAGGGATTTACCATGCACCACCAGTGCATTGTAAGGTAAATCGTTTACCGTATTGTGGGTAATGTTTGTCAAACCCTTACACAAGCTTTATCCAAAAAAATCTCTTTTGATGCATAATTCAGTTCCTATGACTATAATTTAACCTGCCTATCAACCATAGAGGTTAGGGAATACTTAAAAAAGATGGTGGAATAATCGAGATAGAATCTCATAAAGTCGATCCTAGTATCATCATAGAGTTACTTCTTTGACTTATTCAAGATTAGTTGGTTTTTTTGACTTGTTCAAAGCCTATGGAACCACTGTACTTAGACCGTGGCACCACTATTACTTGTGGCTACCATATAGAAAGCATGGTCATTTATAGAAAATACGAGGCTCTAAAGAGAAAAGTGTAGTAATTGGTTAAAATGGGATAGACAGATCTTAGTGAACTATGAGAATGAAACGATATATGTGAAACTAAGGTAATATGAGCATTCTAATACATCATGCTTAATATGAAAAGCTTTTGCCTTTGAATTGTCATATTTTTATGATAGTAACATGTTTTGAATTTTGAATCATGTGTTTAATGAAAGCATAATAGTAAACAATTTTGAGAATTTGATGATTGCTTGCATTCTTCATTTCATTTTTAAGCTTTTTTATGCATAAAATTGATTAATTAAAAGACCTAAAACTTTAGGGAATCGGTTTTAAACCATGCCCCATATGACCAAACTAGAATAATTAAATCGAGAAAAGCCTTGACTTAGGCTAGGAGCAATAAAGACCAATTTTTCAAAATTCCTAGACTCCCTAGGAAATCAAACAAACGTGAGATTCTTTTAAGAATCCTAATAGTGATAATCTCACATGTATTAGGATTATGCTAGAAGCAACCACTTTCTTCTTAACAACCAAAACCTAAACTACAAGACCATACCCGAAAGCTTTTCAAATCACATATTGGGATAAAACTACAAAATTACCCTACGTTCCTAGCAAAAGTTTATCGACCGTATCCCTTTTTATCTATTTTCCAAAAGCCTTTCTCAAGGTGCATCTTGGGGTACCACCATGGCCCTTTGTCCTTAGTTATCCCCTATCTTTTGATATCTCAGAACCAAAATTCCTTGTAAATGTAAATCATTAGGGATTGAACACCTACTGCCTTTCCTAATCAATGTTGAACCCATCATGGCCAACTTTGGGGCTAGTCAAGTGTCAAAGGTAGAAAGCTTAAAAATTTTACCAAATTTGTTTGGTTTTCAAGGAATTCATTTTCTATAAAGATTGATCCATTCTTAAGCACTGAAGAATGAGGAATTCATGGCATCTATCCTGAAACTTTCTTGAATTGATAAAGCCTTTTCTAAGCCCTCCAGCTAAATGAAAAAGCCAAATTGCTATTTAAAAAGTCTTGGGAGTTTTCATCAAATGAACATTTAATGTAAACTAAAGAGACAAAGGCTTTTCTAATCATGAGGCAAAGATGGATTAAAAGGCCTTTTAACTTGAAGAAAAAAACCATCGAAAAGGTTAAGCTAAGTTCAGGAGTAAAGCTAACCATGTCTTTACCTCTATACCCTTTATGAGCATATGTTATCATTCATGAAAATAGACATCATTTGCATAGGCATCTGAGCATCACCTACTAACATACACTTCATTCAAGCATATTATGTCATTATTGACTTTAGGATTTGCATCACTTCCCATGCATTTGTATAATGAGTAGTGTTAGTGTTTGCACTATATGCATCCACTGTCATATTTATTTTCACCTATGTGGAACCACATCACATACATTCACCTTTATCTGTGTGTGTTCATACTCAGGAACATTTGCACTCACTTGCATTTTCATTCACAAACATCAGTAGTTACGTGCATTCTCATTCATAAGCATTGACACTCATGTGCATTCTTATCAGCACTCACGTGCATGCTTACTCACCTACATTCACGATCGTGTATTTTTATTCATATCCACTTATATTCACGTGCATTCTTATTCATAAGTATTGGCACTCATGTGCACTCTCATTCACGAGCATTAACACTTACATGCACTCATATGTATTCATATTCATTTACACTTATATGCATTCTTATTCCCATTCATTTACACTCATGGGTATTCATACTCCTACGCATATGCACTCACGCGTAATTGTACTAACCTATATTCTCACATATATTCTCATTCACGAATATTTGCACTCATGTGCATTCCTACTCACGTCCAGTAGCATTTAAAGGCACTTATTCCATAGGGCTTCACACTCATGCGCAGTTGGATTTTTATACATTCACATTCACAAGCATTGACCATGTCACCTCATGTGCATATGCATCAATTTAAACACTTGAGGCTATTTTGCTAAAAACTTTTAGAGCCTCTCTTGAACGTATTTTAAACACTCCTAAAACTTCTCTTCAGGATGTTTCATTAAAAAAATTTTAAAGCTTCTTTTAAGGATTTTTCTTTAAAAACTTTTAAAGCCTCTCTGGATGATATTTCAACAACTTCTAAAGCCTTTCTTGAGGATATTTCATTAAAAATTTTTAGAGCTTTTCTTAAGGATATTTCAAAGCCTCTATTAAAGACATTTAACAAAAAAGTTAAAACCTCTCTAGATAATATTTTAAAAGCTTCTAAAGCTTTTTTTGAGGACATTTCATCCAAAATCTCTCTTGAGATATTTCAAAAACTCCCAAAGCCCTTTTTTAGGACAATTCACAAAAGAATTCAAAGCCTCTCTTAAGGATATTTCAAAAGCATCCAAAGTGTTTCTTGAGGATATTTCATCCAAAGCCTATGTTAGGGATATTTTTAAAACTCTTAAAGCATCTTTCGAGGATATTTAAGAAAAACTTTCAAAGCCTTTCTTAAGAATATTTCAAAAGCTTCAGCTTATCTTAAGGATGTTTCACTAAAAACTTTCGAATTCTCTCTTGAGGACATTTCATCAAAAACCTCTAAAGCTTCTTTTAAGGATATCCTATCTTTAGAAACCTCTCTCAATGATATCCCTTAAAGCCTCTTTTGAGGATGTTTTAATCAGGATAGTGTTCAACCCTCTCTCAATGATGTCTACAGCACCTCTCATGAGGACTTTTAAAACTATTTCACCCATTGTCACAACATGGCTAGGATACAAATCCTGAGCATCATGATTTGAAAGACAGCTGTACAAATCATTCCTATATATATTTATGTATCATTATGTTTTATTTTTAGAAGTCATATCATTGTTATTTTATTATTTTGTTGGTCTAGGGATTAACTTATTGTCATGAATTGCTCACTTGACTTAACCCTAAATAGTCATTGTAAAATGACCATTTATCATGGAGTCACCACCAATCTATTTAGCTAGATAAGATTGGTCACCTATTAGAGTTTGCATTTTAAGGGTTATGAAACCCTTAAAAATAAATTTCAAGGTTTATGATCATATCAAAAATCACATGAAAGGGTTCGAGAGTTGGTCATAGTCACAGATAAGGATCGATCTTTCTCATGATGCCCCAAAATCAATAGTTTATTAAGTACATGTTAGTTAAATTTTGATTTTTATTTGGTTTTAATATTCGATATTTAATTGTAATTCCTATGTTTAAAACTTTATAAATCCTAAATTTTTTCATAAAAGAAAATCAGGCTATTAATATTTTTGAAAATTAAAATATTTTCATACCCACTGAAGGACCAAAGGAACATGAAAGGTTTATCATTATATCTTCCATACCTTATTGGAAAGCTGAATGAATATTAAAGGTTTTACTTTTACAAAATCTAAAAAATCCTAGATTTTTTGTTTTAAAAAGTTATCTTCTTATTAATATAATCCACAAAACTCCTTCAATATACTTGGAGAAATTTCAGTACTACTTTAACTCAGAGACATTGCCTTAATTTTTGAAAATTTCAATTTTATAAGAAATAGTAAAAAAAAACTATCCTAAGACTGGGTTTTGACTACATATATGAAACTAGACTCAAATGATTTGAATATGGTCGATACAACCAAAATGTCCCCTAAGTGGCTTCGACATAAAAATACCTTATGAACTATAAAGGACTTATTTTAATGCAAAATTAAAATACCCTTGGGATATACCTTCAATGTGAAAATATCTTGTATCCCTAAAAACTTGATATGATCACAAAAGATGAACCTATCCTAATGCACACTTCACCATGAAGGAATCCTAGTGATTACATAGGATTCAATTCTAGAATAAATTATTAAAGTGCCTGTAAGGACTACCTTCATTATGAAAGCATTTTGGTAACCTTAAAAAACTTAAATGGTAAAAAATAGTGATTTTACCCTAAATAGGTAACTCGCAAACAAGATGACCTAAAATGCAAAATTACTAATAGCCTTTAAATTTCTCAAAATTACAGTTTAAGCGAAAATAATTAAAAATGCAAAATTGTTCCCAAAATGACCAAAATACCTAAAATGGGTAATTTGACATAAGAAATGACCTTTTTGACCTTAAAATGCTAGGCTTGACTAAATGATCCTTAAACTTTTCTAACTTTGAAAAATGGTCCCTAATGAAATAAACATCATAATTAACCATCAAACATATCACGAAAATCTTGAAAATCATACCAAAAGTGGCAAGAAGCATTTAGCCAAGCACCTTTAGCCTTGAAATAAAAATTTTGAATTCTTTGCAAATAAGTCCTTAAATTTTTTGAAATTATGAAAAAACCCCTAAAGCTAAAAATGTTTGTTATGCACTTATATGTGTTAAACTACATGAAATACACACCTAAGGGTCCATGAAGCTATTGACCGAGCATGATAAGCCTTAAAATAATTTTTTATTATTTTATTTTTATTTTTGCAATTTAGTCTTTATATTTCCTGAAGTTAGAAAATTGCACCAAAACATAAAAACTCCACTAAATCACACTTGCAAACATTTGGCCACGCTTGGAACTACTATCCAAGGCTTTAAGAATTTTAAAAAAATTTATTTTTTAATTCCCATAACTTCTAAAAATCACAAAATAATATAAATCATCATAAAAACAACAAATAAATTAAATCCAAAGGCCACCATAAGTTTTGACCTGACCCAAAAATATACCAATAAAAAATTTTGTAAGATAAGAATCATATATCCTAATTCTACCAAGCTTAAATCAATATCATCATGTAAGAAATCATGAAAAATAAACATATAAACATGTTTTACCAACATATCAACATGAAAAGGTCGAGGAAAATAGTATTGACATGAACACAAACACGCACACACACACACACACATATATATAACAAAATCAACATCATATCAACAAAAAGATATTTCTTGTAGAAAATCAAGTTATTGTTAAGAAAAATCAAGCTTGACAATTGAATCAAATTGTTTATAGCCATCATACGTAGCCATTCAACATCGATGAAAATCCATGAGCTCAAGCATGATTTTGGCTCACTAAAAGGAAGAAAATGAATGAAATGAATAAAAACTAAAAATTTTTTAACTGTTTCTACCTTAAAGGTGTAGAAAATTATAACAAACATGATTTTGTATAAGTATATTTGCTATTCTTTTCTTAGAAAACCATTAGGCCTTAACTTTAAACATCCTTCCCATATTTATTAGGGAAAGAATTTGGCCAAGGTCTAAAAAAATCCCCTTGGCCAAATGTTTCTAGCTTTTTCCTTTTTTCTTTTATTTTTTTGATTTTTTATTAATTTTAAATTTTTAGATTTTGTAGGTGGTGATAAGATTTAATTAATTAATTTTGTCTTTTTGTAATTTTAGTCAAGGGTCTAAATGTATAAGTCATGTGGTCTAAGTTTTGGCTTAATGAAGATTTTGATAATATTAACCTTAATGATAAAAATCAATCACAATTAAATTAATTTTCATATAATTGATATCAATCGCAATTAAATTAATTTTCATATAATTGAACTATCAAATTCTAAGATTAAACATAATTATTTATGAATTTTCATAAATGTAAGAAAAATAAAATTTTGATTTCAAATTTGGTAAAAAAATGAAGTAGAAGGACTAAACTATGAGGAATTAAAAGTTATAAATTGATAAATTTAATTATGAATTTAATCACGTGAAATGCATAATTCAATTTCCATATCAAAATTTTGGATCCAAAAGAATTAATAAAAATTATAAGGAACTAAAAGTTATAAATTGATAAATTTAATTATGAATTTAATCACAAAAAAAGCCTAATGAAATTTCCATATAAAAATTTCAAAGAAAAAAAACATTATTAGGCTTTGTTGTAAAATCAAAATTGGCTTATTAGAATAATAAAAAATGGGCTTGGCAAGCTTGTTGCGAAATAAATGGATTTATTAGGTCCATTAGCAAAATTTACAAGCTTTAGGCCCATTAAATAAATTTAGCCAAAATAATAATGATAAAATTTTCTTATAAATTTCAAGTGTTGGACTCTAAAAAAGAATATTTGAGAAATTTTATATGTATGCAAAAAAACAATTTACAATTTTAAACTTGTAAAATTTTATGAGAACCTTTACATAAAAAATTGATATTTAATAAAAATGAATCAAAATTTCAAAAAGTTATGTCCAAGATATTTTACTGAAATATGTGAAAATATTTAAAACTTTAAACTTTAAAAAATTTTGCAAAAAAATTTTACAGACAAAAAACTTTGTATTTTGGAGACAAGAAAATTCCCAAAAATACGTTCAAATATTTGTAAAAATGAGTTAAATTTTAACGTATTTTTTAATATTAATTTATAAAATAACAAAAATGAAAATCTAAAATCCAGAATAAATTTTACCTAATAATTTCACGAGTAACATACTCGTGCTATTGTAAAAATTTCAAAATTAAATACCAAAATTGACAATTTGTCACCTCATGCATAAAATGTCGATATGTATCCTTTCATGAATGTTTTTGATTTTTTGGAGTGTGTATCGGCATAAATATCACATGGGTATTGGTAAAAAAAATACAACAATCAACTTGCTAATTTTTACAAAAAATCTTGAAAAATTCCTAAAACTTCAACCATGATATCATTTACAAAAATGAATTTCAAAATTTGACAAGAAAATATTTAAAACCAATTTTTCTCTTGAATATTCATTTTTTATCCAAGATTTATTCTCTACAACCCTTGAAACTGACTTTTTCTATCATGTCTATACACGGCCATTTAAGTATGACTAAAAGGCCTTGAAAATGCCCAGCTTGCGTAGAGCCTCTACCAAGAAACCTGCTAGATTTTAATCTCAGATATTTAAGATTGTTAAAAGAAAACTTGGATGAAATTAAACGTCTACAACAACCCTTCTTTGGCTATTGCTAGAAATCAAGAACAAGGCAAAGACCAAATAAACATGATTTCATTCAAGTTGTAAAGTATTGGAAAGTAAACTAAAAAACTTAATGTTAAAATAACCAAAAATGAACCCTAAGTTAGGATGATGACTAAAGTAGAACCTAAGTCTAAAAGGTCAAACAAAATGAAACCATAACAATCAATAAAGTGACTAGGGTGAACTTATGTCAAAAAGGGTGATAGGGGCATAACCATGATAGTCACCTTAAGTGACTGTAGACACCTTATTTTGTCCGGGCTAATTTTTTTTAACAATCTGGAGCATCGACGTAAGAGGTGTCGCCCGGCGAAAAAGCTTTTAAGGATGTCAAGAAGGCTTAGAGATCATGTCAAAGGTAAATACAAAGATGTGGCATCAAGGGACGTAGTCTGAGGTATCCTAGGGACAAAGGAAT
>JBBYHO010294147.1:18782-30843 GCA_038382025.1 Adansonia gregorii | reverse complement strand
AACACAATAAAAAAACACAATGTGAAAATAACAAAAACACAACAAATTCATGAACACGCTAAAATCTATATAACAAGAATTAGTAATATATCAAAATTTATATAAATATATAACACCTTAAACACGATTATGACATGAAAAAAATAACAAGAATCCAATATGAATATACGAATTGCTAAGTATCAAGAAAAAAAACGACACTTGACCCAGATCAAACGCAACAGAGTTCATACATTCAAAAACTGAATCATTAAATAACTTACAATAGAACCTTTAACCATTTCAAAACTACTAAAAAAACACAATCAAAAGCGAAGGTAGGACTCCCATTTCAGAAACTAAACTTCCCATTTCTCCATCATATGCAAAAGAATACTTAAAAAAAGTATTAAGCTGCCATTGCATATCAACATTATAAAACAAAAGGAACAACATTTTCATTTGTTTACATAGAGAGATGTTATAAAAACATATAAAAATATACAGTGATTCAACAAACTAATCTTTTAACATATACATATACATATATATCATAAAGGGAAATCTGAGATTTGAAATGATAAGTAAAGAACCAGAACAAAATCAATGTCAGTGAAGTTCAAAGAAGACGAAGAAACTGACCATTTTGGTCGGATTGAGATGCTGCTGTTTCCGCTGGAAGCCTTCAGCTTTCCTATGACGACGCGACCAAGTCAAAACCCTAAATTCCTAAACCCTAACTTCATTCATATATAGATAGATTGGTAATTTCTGGCTTTTGATTTTACAGAAATTGTGCGGGCCGAATCTTGGCTCAACATTTTCCATTTTTCTTCATTTTTAGTTTTTTGTTTTTAATCATTGTAACTTTAGATTAAAAATTTGTCGTCGTAAACGGAAAGCGTGTTCTTCGAATGTTAAATATATTCTTTATTAATTTTTAAATTTTAGAATATATTAATTAAATTTTTTTATTTGACATTTCACATTAATTAAGTTTTTTATTAATAAAATTGGTAAAAAAACATTATATTACAAGTATTGTATATTTAATTATTGACGGACGTGCTATAAGTGTCATTTTTAATGATTTTACTGATGTAAAGAACTTGATTGATATGGATCCTAAGATTAGATCTATATAATATGTTTTAAAGTTTGAGACTAATATAAAGTATATAAAGTTTAGCATTTTTAATTTATATTTAGATAATTTTTTATTTTTTATTTATATTAAAATAAATTCTTTACATAAATCAATATTTTATTTAAAATGAAAATTTATATAAATAAAAAAATATATTTTAATACAATAAAATATAAAAATATTTAAAAATAAATAATTTTGACTTTTCTTCTTAGCATTTTAATCCGTAGCAAAACTAAACCTTCTAAATATAAAAGAAAAATAATTTCCCTAATGATTAATTCATTAATGTAGTAGAAGTGGTGATGGTTGAGGTAAAGTGAGTTTCAATAATATCTTAGGTCTCATGTGAATAAATATTTTGTTTTCCCAAATTCAATTCAGTTTGAAATATAGATAAAAAAAAATCTAATTAGACTAATTTTAGTAATCTATAGCTATTATCTATTGGTACACAGTGTAATCAAAATTATATACAAAAAGATCCATTTTTTTTAAAAAAATCAATCTCTATGTAAAAAAGACGGATCCCTCCCACAAATCCATAATAGTAATAATAAAACGGACCCAATTTGTTAGAAAGATTAATAATTTTTAAAAATCTATGTTAGTATTAATAATCAAAGGTTTAAACAATGCTAAAAAAGAGAACTGTCTCAGTTGATCAAATCAGCTTAATTAAAAATTGATGATTCATTTAATACAATATATATTATCAAATCAGGAATCTTGCAAGTTGGTTGACCCGGTGAAAACCTAGAAAAAAAAACCATAAAAATCAATTTTATACTTATTTTTATAAAAAATTTTGTAATATGCGATGATATTTGAATATTTAACCCCCTTAAATGTATATTAAAGATTCATATTTTTATTAATTATTATATTTAATATTTATTTATAATTAATATTACATATTTAATATTTATACGATCAATCTATTCAATTGATCAAGTTAATTAAATCGATAATTAAAATTTTCTGTTTTAGTTTTCTGATTTTTTATACATCAAATTGAAACAGAATTTGGCATTTCCTCAGCTTCTTTCTCTCTGATGAGAGATAATATAAGAGGGAATGATTAAAAAATATTTAAGCAAAATAACCAAATTGAATGAGAAAAATATAAAATCGAGAACAAGAAAACAAAGGCAAAATAATTTTTTATAAGTTAAAATAATTTTTTTTATTAATTTTATCATTTTGCCTAAATAAAATCTTTATATTATTCAAATAAACTTTTTAACTTTTAAATTCGTATGTAAATAAGTTTTTAATATAAAGTAACATTTAATTTTCTTACAAATCAAAGATAATGATTTATTTTACTGCAATAAAAATAAAATAATTCACATATTTTTATATTTTTACATTCTATATTTACGCTTTAATTGTTTTGATTAAGCCACCTAAATCTGAAGGCGAAAAATCTTTCTCCAAAAACAAAACCAAACAAATCATATCAACGTAATCTTTATGCTAATCTTGTCATGATGGAAAGACAATAGTATAAAAAAATTTTTGATTTAATTTTTAATAATTCATTTATAATGACATTTTAGGGGATTAGATCGAAAGGTTTGTTTTCTTCCTTCTATTCCAAGACAAGGTTCCGGTTTCATGTCTTAAATGGGATATGACGTGCGCGCGTCCTGCCCACCTCCCCTACCATTCGTTTGTTTTTTCTTTTTTTTTTTTTGGAGAATGTTTTTGTTCTTTGTCCTCTCAGTTTGGAGGCGCGTGCTATTCGATACGGTTGTGCAACTACACGCCAGACATAGGGTAGCCTTGTCAGCACCGTGGCTCTCTAATGGGCCACACCGCCAATCCCTATATTTTAAGAATTTCAAATGAGCCGATCGCATCATTGGCCACTGGGTCCCACGCGATGCCTTGCTGCCACGTTGCCTTCACGTCCCGTAGCGCGTTTGCGTGTATTTCAAGTGCATTCCTATTCAATGTTCAGAAAACTTTTGGTGCACCCTAAAGTGGTACTTAGATCAAGCGGCTGACAATGAATCAGTCGTTATCTATTTCCACGTGTCAAAGACCCAGAGGAAATTGATCTTGGTTTGACTCTGACTTTATATTATTTTCTACAGTTCACAGATTTGGTATTTTGGTTAGTGATCAGCTGAAATGACATTATTAAAAAACTAAACGATTCCCCGGCTTCGCCGAGGGAATTGGATTTCTTTTTACGATTTTCATTATATTGGATAATAATTAATTATTTAAATATTTTAAAAATTTAATATATATTTATATATTAAAATAATTTTAATATAAAATTAAATATTTTAGATATATGTTTTTTATAAATAAAATATTATTACTAAATTAATTTTTTTAAAGTCATAAAATAAGGTTTTATTATTAACAAATTCATAAAAATAAATTTTAAGTTTTTTACCAATCATATTTCACTTTCTTTAGCCGTAGGAGTTCATACCTAATAAATACTCTTGCTGGTATTTTTTTTAATTTTCAATTAATAAAAAATAATTATAATCTATTTTTAATATATTTTTATTTTTTATTAATAATTATTTATCGTAAAAATAGTAGATAATAAATATTTTTAATTTATTGATTCATTTTGTACTTATTTCGAAACTTTTTTTTATTTTTATTACACATTTTGCAAAAAAAAAAAAACGTTTGTCTTTATTAATAAGTATTTATGATAAGGATAATAATAATAAGCTTTTTATTTATTAATTAATTTTGTAAATTTTTGAAATTTTTCGCTCACAGTACTATCCGAATCAACATTCGATTAAAAATTAATATTTATCAAAATTTAAATTCATTAAACCTCTAAATTTATGAAATCATTTTTTAAAAATAAAAACTATAAAATTGATAATAATTAAATAATTAAACCATACTAAATAGAGCCGGATATTGAAATCTATTATCTATATAAATAAAAGAGATTTTGATATATAACAAATTTAAATGTCCAACATCATTATAATCAAAATTAAAGAGGATCATAATAGTAGATATTCAAAAATTTTTACCTAAATTTATTTTAAATTTATTGTGAAAAATAAATATAATATTTAAATATATAATATTAAAATATAAAAAAAACCATATCAGCTATCAAATTTTACTATTCATTATCACTCTCACGGTAAAAAAATTATCTGCACCATAATTAAGAATTACTCATTATCAACTTTTACTGTTCATTGTCATCGTTCGTCACAAAAAAAACTCTTCATCATAAGTAATAATTATTCATTATAATCTACATAAATTATAAATAATTTCAAGTAAACTATCATATTGTAATTTAACTAACTAATTGCAAGAAATAAATAATAATAATAATAATAATAAAATAAAACTTAATAGCTGTCAAAAAAAACCCCTCAAGGATTCTTTTAATATATAGGTATATATTTAATGTTGTTTTATAAAAAATTTATTATTTGATTTAAGTTTTTAACGATAGCTGTGTTTTCAGCTTTGTTTTAACAATATAGAAAGGGAACAATGGAAGATGTTGACCCTTACTAACCTTTGAAATTCATTTATTGCTTTATTTTTTCATTTTAAATTGTAAAACTATGTAGGAGCCTCTAGAATAGATCTATTTGGGCTTTAAAAAACTAAAAATTTAAATTTAAATTTAATTTAATTTAATTTAATTTAATAATAAAATTATTATTAAAAATATATTAAAATATTAAAAATATTTTTATATTAATATTTATATATATTTATTATTAAATTTAAATTAAATATTATTTTAATAAATTAATAATAATTCAAATCAAACTTAACTGACTTGAATCATAAAAATTAATAATCAAGCTCAATCGGGTTAGGTAGGCTACCCAGTGAGCTCGTCTACTTTGGAATCATGATAACTTCCATAAAAAAAAATACTAAAATTTTAAGTCAAGAACTTAAATTTAAATTAATTTTTAGTTATTATTAGGATATTACACATATTATGACTATTAAGCTCGTGATTCCAATCATAACAACATACTTGTGTGAAATTCATATTATTTTAAAAGTGGCATGTGTTAACCAAGATTTGTTTTTATATATTATAGTTACAAATAAAAATTACAATAATATATAATTAATTAGTTTTTAATTATATATCACATATAATAAATAAATTGACAAGATCAACATAAAAATTAGACTAAAATGACTGTTGAATTTAAAATTAAAGTTCGATAAGTTTCATTATGAATCAAAACAAAGGATCCTAATCTTAGGAAATTTTCAAAGATTTGATGTCGCTTTCATTACAATTCATGAGACAAAGAAATCCATGTTTTGCGCCATAATCTCCGTTAGTTTTGTTACATTAGACTCTTAAGTCATGGAACATATATTATATAAAGTATATACAAATATTTATATAATTTTTTATTCAATTTATATTTATTTAATTTAGCTATTATATTTTTGTGCTCTATTCACATATACAATTTGAATAAAATTTAAAAAATTTTAATTATCTATTCGACGTAAACAAAAATTAAACTATTAAATATATATTAAAAAATTAATATTCTCGATCAATATGATCAAAATATTAGATTAATTTTAAATTTTTTATACATACTGAATATAATTATAATATTAAATTTAACAGTTGATTTATTAAAATATTAATCGTATATAAAATTATAAAAATATATAAAATTAATTTAATTTTACACTAATGTAATTGAATAAAAAAGACCTCAGCTCAATGTCACAATCTTATCTCCATAAATATATTAGCAAAACTAGAAACATAATCAATTAATTGCTTCATTTATTTTCAACCAGGCCATATTATAATGGGAACTCAAAACCGATTTGATTAATACCCGTTTTTAATATATTTATCAGATTGGACAATTTATTGATTTTTAGTTCAATTAATCTAATAAGTCAGATATGATTTTTCAATCAATGGGATTAATTGGAATTAATATTTATATATATATATATGTATGTATATGTGCTTGTGTTTGTGTTTGTGTGTGTTTATATCAATAACTTAGAAATAGCTCCGTCCAAGATTTAACTACTTGCTCAAATTTAAAGGTCTGTTTGATAATGGATGAATTTAAATAAAAATATGTTAATATGTCCATGTTTAAAATTATTAAAAGAAAAAGATAATATAGCTAAAGCATATAAATTTTAAATGATTTGAATGAGTTTGAAATATTCGGTTTAATGATGTGAACGAGTCTAAATTGAATTTGAGACTTGAACTATCGGGTTTGATCAAATTTAGGCAATTATCTAAGATGCTGATGATACTATATCTATAATTGACCTGATTCATGAACATTTTGCTTTGAACAATCAAGTTAATTATCACTAGATTATATATATATATATATATATTAAAATTAATTCAGTATATGGTTGAAATTAATTCCTTAAAAGATTGATCTAACTTAATTTATGACAAAGTTGACAATTATCTCTTTGTTTGTTTTTTTTTATCCTGAGGAGGGGTGGGGATAAGTGACAATTATCTCTTCGGTTGGAGAAAACAGGCATGTATGAATAATTTTTATGCATAAATTATAGTAAAATTAACTAGTAATGTGGAAAGAGAAGTATTAGCTGCTTTAAAAATTGTCCAATTTGAGGAGTTCGATGGATTAACTTGGAAAAGTTCAAACATAAGGCCATTAAACAAAAATGAAACAAACTTCTTGTAGAATGTCACCAATTTTTTTCATCACAAGAAACTTTGTAATTGAAAAACTTACCCCAATAAGCTTGTTGAACAAGAAACCTCCCACGTTTCTTTTTTTTTGAAATGTGGTACTTTGCTATTCTTTTAGCAAATATATATTATTATAAAAAATATATAAAATTAATTTAGTTTTATACTTAGTGAATCAATTTCTCTTAATATACATAAAAAAAGAATATAACATATATTATTAAATGTTAGACCGATAATTTTTAACAATTTTGGATATTATAAAAATATCGTTCGATACAAAAAAATAATTAAAATATAACACATTATAAGAAAATAATATGAATATAATATGAATTATTAACATGTCAAAATTTATATAACACTTTAAATTTTATGGATATAAAAAATTAACGTATACTAATTAGATATTAACAGATAAGTAGATCTATTGATCGAGGTTTCTTAATTAAACATGGATCACCGTTTAAAATGAAAATAATTGAAGTTATAAATGTCCTACAAATATACGCCCCTAAAAATTGAAACTTCGAGGAGCGAAGGTTTTAAGGCAGCCAAGTTGTTAGGACACAGGAACATAATACGTAAAAATCTTTTTGCAATCTATGTATGACAGTCAGAAATGCATTTTAATTTCTTTACTACTTAATCTAGAATTTTCATTTTTATGTATTTGAAATTAGAACAAATAAAAAAATTATTAATGATATTAAATGAAATTTATTTAAATAGTGACGCAACTTTATCAAATCTAAATCGTAAAATATTGAAGTAAAATTTAAAATTATATCAACTCGATTTTTAATTAAAACTTCAAAACTCATTCAAAAACTCACTTTTATACATTAGATTTCAAAAAACTACGTCATTATTTAAATAAATTTCGTTTAATACTATTACTAATTTTTTTATTTATTATAATTTTAAATATATACAAATAAAAATAATAAAAAATAATAAAAAATAAAATATATTTCTAATTATAATACAAGGATTGCAAAAATACTTTTACCCAGATAACATTATAACGACCTAAAAACGGTAAAGGTTTAACTTAATTGCGGAGTACACAACCAAGCTAACCATTTTAGCATAAATAATTCAAACAGGACTATATAAATATTGAATTATTTTTACTTTGTCTATGGTCCGCCAGCTGTCTCAACTGGTCCTTTTGAAAAATTACAAAAATATTACTATTTATGAACAATAAAATCATATATATTATTATCATCGTATACATAATTTTTTAAATAATTTAATTTATTTAAAAATTTAAAAATTTTTATCATCAAGATATACATAATATAATAAAAACTGTCCTGAATAAGAGCCGTTTGGTGAAAAACTTTTACTGAAGCGCTATGATTACATACTTTGAGGTACTTTTGTTATAATTTTTGAAGTACAATTTATTGTAAAACAATTTTATTTTTTAAAAAAGATAATATATTAGTAACCAGAATTAAGCATTTATAATATAATTGTATTATTATTGAACTTAACTTATCTCGATTATTGGTTATGTTTATATGTTGTAATTAAATACTAAAAATAATTTTATCTTTAGGGAAATATTTTGCCAAAAAAAACTCCAAATTTAAGAAAATTTGAAGAAGAAACTGATCTTAATCATGCAAAGAGAAGTGGGATGATTGGGCCAATCATTTAAAGTAAATTAGAAATTCTTTCTTTTTTTTTTAATATTGAAATATTGATAATTATTATTAAGATTCGTAAGTTAGACTAAGACTAAACTAGACTTGTTTACAGGCTTGGTGGGTGGGCTTTGGACATATTTTTTTGTCAAATCAAGTTGATTGATCTAACTTAATATTTAAAAATTATTTTTATTTAAATTTAATTATAAAATATATGAATATTAATGTAAAAATAATTTTTTATTTTTTATTAATTACAAACATTAGATATGAATAATTTGACAAGCTAAGTTGAGTTGAACCTGGGTTTGAATAAAAAAAATCTATTTTTTTTTTTAAAACATAACTCATGGATACCTCTAAATCAAACTATACTAGAAGTTTTAGAACCTAATATCTGCATCTAAGCTAAGGCCATTGGCAATTAGGTTAAATTTCATAAGACAAATTATTGTACCAAAATCTTGTGTCGTCTACATAGTCTCAATTGTGGACCTACCTATATCTCACAATTCCAACGTTCATATGCAAAAAGAAAAAAAAAACATTTGCACATGTTTAGCTTAATGGAAAAAAAGAAGTGATTTGTGACTAATGCACCAACGTAAATATCATTATCTTTGATTCAATTCACGTATTCATATTAAATTTTGAGATAAAAAAATTTAAAATAAAAAAATAAAATTATTAATTATTTTTAAAAATATCAAATTATTGAATACAAATTTTAATTACATCTAAATATTTAATTTAATAATCGATAAATAATTCTTTTACTCAAAAAGTAAGATTTAAATTTTACTTTTTTCAAATAAAAAATATAAACCAAATGACACCTATTAATGTCCTTTCACTTTGCTTTTTAAAAATTTTTTTTATGCTTAATAAATTACTTTTACAAAATTCAAGAAAAATTATTATAATAATTATAAAAATCTTTTCATTTTGGCCTGTTAACGAAGGCCTCTCGACCATGTTAACATTTGCTTTTTTGGTTAAATATTTAAAATAAATTAATATATTGTTTTTTTCTTCAATTTGGTACAAATAATACATTAAATGCATAAACTTTTTTAAAATAAAAATAAAATAATTATTAACTAAAACTACTGGAACTCGAATTAGATAAAATCTTAATTCATATTGAATTCAAAATGAGTTTTATCTATTGAGTTAAATAAATAACCTAAATAAGTATTTAAATTTTATTGAGGTAATATTTTAAAAAATAAATAAACTATTATTTTTTTTAATTTCGTACGAATAATACATTAAATACATAAATATTTTTAAAATAATAATAAAATAATTATTAACTAATATCGATACAATTCAAATTAAAAAATCTCAATTCAAATCCAATCAAAATGAATTTAATTTATTAAGTTAAATAGATACTTCGAGTATTGAATAATTTTAAAAAAATTAATTAAAAATAAAAATTAAATTTATTTATAAATTAAATTATTTAATCGTATTAATTTAAATCGAATTAATATTAAACAATTAAAATTTTTTATATAATATATAAATATAAATATAAAAATTTTTTTATTAATTATAAATAATAAATAATGTAATTAGGTTGGAAAGAATTTAGGTTGAAACAAACAAATTTTAAAATTTTTTGAAGCCAGGCCCGAGACATATGCGAGCGAGGACAGACGACTGAGACAGGACTGACATGACTAGATGGATCTCAGACAACGCCGATCAAAGCAAAGAAGATTAGGACCCAATATTTTTTTGGGACAGAATTTCGAAACCGTGTGGGTCCCATCAACTGACCTTTAGAGGGAATTCCTCGTGGACTTTCTCGCGCACGGTGGCACTCCATGCTGGGCCTCGCCCCTCGTTTTAGGATTTTTCTCCTCCTCCCCCTCCCACTCCTTGCACTGTCGTCGTGGTTCATACGTCAGTTTATCTGACGGCAATCAAAGGCATTACCGAAGGAGAGTGTGGTATGTGCGTGAGAGATCTCAGAGAGAAGGGGTATTGGAATGCAGACAAGGGATGGGACCCACCTCTCAGAAAATCGCCCACCTGAAAAATATTAAAAAACATAACGCAAAAATCTCTCTCTCTCTCTCTCTCTCTGTCTCTCTCTCTATAAATTAATATTTATGTTTATATTACATAAAAATTAATATTTAAAATAAAAGTATATTTATGATTATTATTATTTTAAAATTAAATTAAATTAAATTAAATTTTTAAAAATATATTAATATTTTTTAATCAATAACCACTAAAATAATTTTCTTTATATATTTTAACAATTTTCTCTCATTCCCTCACCCTTTTAAAAACAAAATAAAATAGGTTTAAATATTTTTTAATAGAAAAAATATTATTATAAAAATTATGCTAAATGATGTTATACGTTTTAAGTTATTAAATGAGTTGTTAGTTTTATATTTTATTATTTTTTATTTTTTAATATAAAATAAATAATGAATATAAATATAATTTAAATAAATTAAATATAAAAAATATAAAAGTCAATTTGGTTTTTAAAAAATTATAAATAAAAATATTAAATTCGAAAAATGAGTATAGACAAAAATAAGATCTCAAAAATAAGTTAGACCTAGGTTCGATGAGCTCAAGTATATAACATTTAAATTATTTTGATTTATTTTTTGATTATATAGTATATTATTATATTTATATATTATATAATTTTTATCATGAAAAGATTAAATATAGACATAATATTATAGTATAACCATTAAAAATATATTAAATGTTTAAAAAACTTAATAAGAATATATAAACTTACTAATTAAATAAAGAATATATATTTTTATTTTTTTTAAAAATAATATATGTATATCTAAATGAGTTTAGGTTACCTATTTACAAATATAAGCAAGCCTTGATGGAATTTGATGCTTAAGTTAGATCAAGCTTATATAATTAAATATGGTGTTAATATCATATATAAATTTGATTTGAATTCGACCCGATCCAAGTGGGTAATTTTCATTAGCAATTTTCATAAATCAAGTTTATCTTTTGATAGTATATTTTTTTTATAATTAGAAAGCTTAAATTGTGGATAAATAATATATGTATGTTTGTTTTGCAAAAGTTGATTTTTTTAAAATAATTTATATTTTTTGGTGTTTATTTTATTTCTTATAAATTTTGGTATTTGTTTTATTAAAGAATAATTTAATTAACCAAAATTATTAGTTTTTAAAAAATTATTTTACATTTCAAAAGCAGAGCAAAAAAATCGATCCTTTAAGTGTTAGGAGCAATACTCTTCATATTTATACAGATTTCTCAAAGAGAAAAAAACAGATAATAGAGAAATTTCTCTGCATTATCATTCAAAAAATAAATATTATTAAATTTTCAGAAATAAATCAATGTTACAAAATTTATTTTAAGAAAATCAATTTTATAAAACAAATAGTATAGGTAAAAGAACTTTTACCTCACATTGCCTAAGTTAAGAATACTAATAAATGTATGCTAATAACCTCTTAGCTTAGTGATTATGAATGCGTAAGAGTTATCGTGTAAGTTTGGATTCGATTTTAAATATATATATAT
>JBBYHO010294147.1:4102-18682 GCA_038382025.1 Adansonia gregorii | reverse complement strand
ATATATATATATTTATTTTGATTATATAAAAAAATGATTAATAATGTAGTCCCCATGAATCTATAAATAAAATAATTGAAATTAAAAAAATATTTTCTCCATTTAACCTAAAAATTTATAACTATTAAGATAGATGTTGATTCTCTTTAATTATTTATTTGATTTCATTAGATGTAATTTGCTTCATTCAATTTAATTGAGACATTGAAAGATAAGTTCTTCCATTTTTTCACATCCTTCACCTATATTAATTTGTTTATAGAAATTAGACAATAAAATATAAATTCACAAATTTCTTTCTTTTGAGAATAAAAGATAAAATTATTAATAAAAGCAAGACAGCTAAGTTTGAAAAAGACAGTGACCCCATATATAGTGTAATTTAATTGATTTATAGATCCGTTTAATCAATATTTATAGGTATTGATTAATTTTTTTTTATTTATCATTTTTTTACATTTAATATATTAGTTTTATAGGATTGAAGGGAAACTAATGGATTAATTAACTTTTCTTTTCATATATAACACATTAACCAATATTACTTGGCACGAATTAATATTTTTCTAGGTTTATATAATTATATAAATTTAAAATTTTAATTTTAATTTTTGTAATTTTAATTGTAATTTTTTAATATCACAAAATAGTGAAAACAAAGAGTATAAAAGTGTAATTGACATCGTATTGATATCAGTATAAACGTAAAACAAAACAATATCAATATCATGCTATTTTGGATATTTGTATCTATCTTTAACAATTGTATCTACTGTATTAGTCTCTACTTGTCTATATTGGTTAGTATCTAATATGTACATGTTGTTGAAATAAGATTTTAATTTTTTTTTAATTTTTATTATTATTTGAATTTTTAACTATTTTAAAAATTTTTTCATCTTCATTTTTATTTTTTATAGTTACATTTAAAAGTAAAAATATACTCATTAAATTAAGCTATTGAACTTAATTAATAATAATTTATTACATTTTAAAAATATTATTTATTTATTTATTTAATATTTAAAAATTTTAAATATTAAATTTCTATAACTTTAAAACTTATATTTGCAAATAACAAAGGTGTCTTTTCATAAATATATATTTACCTCTTTTATTAAAAAACTAAAATATATATATAATATTTAAAATATTAAAAATTAAAATCATACATTAAAATAAGCTGATATAAATATATTTTAACATTAAAATAAAAATAATACATATATTAATATAAATATAATATAAACTATTTGACGTACAGTGATTAGTATTCATGAGTCACTTTCAACAAAGCTTAGAAAAATGGACAAAATAATTTAAGGTTAAATCAACAACTCTTATCTCTCTTTTGGTTCTTTGGCTTTTTGCATGGTTGTATATTAGCTGTCAACTAAGAAAAAACAACAACAAATTATTCACATATTTTCCATTTTTCGTACTTTTTCTCTCTTTTTTTTTTCCTTCCACAATCTCTTTACTTTATTTGCTTTAATAGTCTTATAAAAACTCTTTCAGAGACCCATTTCATTCCGTAGTCCATAACACCCTCTGAAACTTTGGCAGTATTGGGTTAAGCCAACTTTTGCAGTTTTTGGATTAAAACCTTAAAGAATTTGGTTCTTCATTAAAGTTTTCAACTTTTTTGACGCAAAAACTGACCAAGTGTTGGCAATAAAGTTTCAGTTTTCGGCCTCAAAAAAGAATTTTTGCTGTTTTTAATGTTTTGTTAAAGAAAAATAGAACAAAAAAAACTGACTTTGGGACATTGGGATGCTGATAGTTTTTGTTGAAAAAAAAAAATGAGAAGTGACCCGTAAAGTCTTTAACTTTACCTTTCCCTTAAAAAAAGATTTTGTGAATTTGGGTGTTTTCTTGAGTTGGGTCTTGAAGATTTTCAACTTATAATATAAAGCTTGAGACCTTGTTTTGAGCTGCTTTGGCAATGCGGACTTTATGTTCACTGTGAGTTGCTTGAAATCCTATATGTATTTCCTTTTGGTTTCTTTAGTTATTCCCTTTCAAGCTGCTTTTTATTTTTCATTTATTGCTAATGTTAATTCAACATATATGTATTTATTAGTTTTATCTTATGCATTTATATGTTAAATTTTTGAAGTTTTTCATATATGTATGTATATTTGAAATTTTTTGAGGATCATCGCTACGTATTCATATCCGAAAATATATTGGACATGAATTTAAAAAAAAAAAAAGCCAAAACTGTGTCGGTCATGGATTTTCAGACCAACATAAGTTTAATTTTTTTGGCATGCCATTTTATTTTCCATGAGAGTGGAGTTCTTGGTTCCCCCCCCACCCTGAGAAGGATTCTTTAGTATGTTATTATCATCGCTTCGTGTTTGTATACTTGAATTGAATGTTTCCTTAAAAATATTTGTTTAATCATAGCTTCTGTCAAGTAAAATAAACTTGGTGTTGGTTTCATTAAGATATTCTTTAGAATTAAACTAAAGGAATAAGAAGATTACAAATGCAAATTAGATGAATTTATGGTTCATTCATGCATGATTTTTCATTTTTTTTCTTCCATAAATTGGACCCGCAAAATATCATTCATTAGTTAATCACATACACAAAATGATCACTGTGCTTTTTCCATGTTCTGATTCTTCATTTTCTCGAAGTACTTGTGCCCGTCACACATGTTTGACATATATTCGAATATAAATATAAAAATATAACCCTAGAAACCTCCAAATATATGAAAAAAATAGAAAAAAAATTGAACATACTCGTGTTGGATACAAACCTGTATCTAATACTCACATCCGAGTACAAGTAAGATACGCTTGGTGTGATTAATCAAATTATGGTACTGGTTTTTTAAGTTAATGTCTATGAGGTATAGCTGGTGTCCATCCATCATTTTTTATTAATTTTGCATTTTTTTTTCAAGTTTCTTTTTATATAAGTAGGTTACATTGTTTCTCATTGACTGTTGCAACTGTTATCTGTTTGTAAGCTTGTAGTTATTTTCATTATTGTGAAATTGTTTTTAATCATGTTGTTGTGATTTGCGATTATATTAATGAATGGTATGATTCTCTGCTGATCAAGGAATTATTTTCTCGGTTTATCCTATTCAATCGATATAATATTAAGCTCATTTAGGTGCTTAAATCGGATGTATTCTACCTCGGATGCTTGTTTGACCAAAATAAGTTTTGTTGATGGTCAACTGCAGCTATGTTACTCAAACTCGGGTGTGAGTGTCGTATATGGATTTGTGTCTGACACGGGATTGTTCAATTTTTTTCCCTAAGTTTTGCCATGTATTTGGAGGATTCTTGGAGGGTTATATTCCAATACTTATATCCGAATATATTTTGGATACAGGTGTTGAGCAAGGGTACTCAAAGCAAAAAAATTGATTGAAGCATTTTAGTGACCTACTAACCTTAGATTAGAGTTTTTGTTTTCACCTTTATTTATTTGACCAAAACCTTCCTGGATTGGTATTTGATAGTTTGTGTTTTGCTCCTGCGTTTTGTCTTGTTTAAACTTGATCGAGCTGAATGTGTACAGAAAATATGAAAGAAATTTTGAATGATTGATTGAATTATGCTTATATGGATGATATCCGTGTCACGTTACTAACATAGCGATGATTCCAAAGATGACGATTGTTGATTAGAAAATCTTCTAATATTTCATGGTCTTTCAATCTAGTTAACTTACTTTCTTGGATATCTTTGATTATCCTTTTCATGACTGTTCATTTGGCTGAATGAAGGCCGATGGACGAGTTTGTGAAAATGAATGTTGCCTGTTATTATTTTTAGTGTCTGAATGTTTTTCCCTTTTTGTTAAATAACCAGTGAAGAAGGGACAGAGATCAGAAAGATGATGGAAAATAAAAGGAGCCCTTGCTCTGTTGATCATAGCGGTTTCGCTTCTTTAACATCCAAAAGGCAGAAGGCTGATTTGTCGATCTCCACAAAGGTTTTTAGCCTGCTATACTCCCCTTCATATCTCTTCAATGATGTATATTCTTCGGCATTCATTTCTTAGCTGTACGAAACAAATATCTTGTACCAAGACTCTGAGAATGATGGTGTACTCAACTTGGTTTAGTTTGATTGTAGCTTAATCTCTATGAGCCGGGGTTAGCTACGTAACTTTCGACCTACTTCCCTTTTATTCCTATATCACTCATTTTTTTTTAGTTCTTCAGATTATCTATCCTCAAAATATCTAGTATTTCATTTTATTTGTTACGCTTCATCTATCATCTCAAAAGCATCTTGAGCTATTAGTTATTTATTAATCATCGGTGGTGGTTCGGTTTCTAGAAATGCCGAGTTTTATCTCTTCGATTCTTCTCTATGTACTAAACTAAGTGCTATGCACAAAAATGATGTTTTTGTTGCTAATATTAATCTTAATTACTCTTCCCGGCGATAGGATAGGAAAGAGAAGTTTGGTGAACGCATTGTCAATCTGCAGCAGCTTGTTTCGCCGTACGGAAAGGTACATTGGGCAATTAATTATTTACATATGTGGCAATGCTTTATAGTGATAGCTATGTTACTCGTACTCAGGTATGTATCTAGCGCGCATACGTTTAATTTTTTCTAAGTTTTTCCATGTATTTGGAAAGTTTTTGGAAGGTCATATCCTCTTATCCATATCCAAAAATATGTTGGATATGGATGTCAGAAACGAAGAGTCCGAGCAACGTTGAGTGATCGTACTGGCCATCAACCTTTAGACTTTTAGTGAGTTGTTTCTGGTGAAGATTGAGTTGAAAGTTGAGTCTAATATGTTTAATCCGTTAGAACTTCAATGGTGATGGCCATAGTGGTTGTATTTTGATGTTTATTATGGTTTTTAATGAAGCCGCCTTCCGATAAAAAACGAATCTGCTGATCTTGCTATAACAGTGAAGCTCTGTTTGGTTGGTTGCAGACAGATACAGCTTCGGTCCTCCAGGAGGCAATGGAATACATACGATTTCTTCATGAACAAGTTAAGGTTGGGATTGTTTTTTAACTTTTTTTTCAAGTTTTTTCTAAAATTATCATTCATAACTTTGGATATGATTTCCTCACGAACAAGTTGAAGTTGGTACTGACGATCTTAAGAGATTCAAGCTTTGACAAATCACTGG
The DNA here is from genome assembly GCA_038382025.1 of Adansonia gregorii. NCBI lineage: Eukaryota > Viridiplantae > Streptophyta > Magnoliopsida > Malvales > Malvaceae > Adansonia > Adansonia gregorii. The sequence goes on along the minus strand of JBBYHO010294147.1, from coordinate 13,548 downwards.
AACATCTTTAATGGCAATGATTATTAAGTGTGCAGCAATATGCTTGTGGTACTTGGGTCAGAATTTGAATAAGGGTGTTCGGAATTTATTTCCTGGTTGCTTGAAAATATGAATGTCGTAGCAAATTTTTTTGTATATGCAGAGAAATTTGCTGTTATATGTATAGGTGGGCAAAGTTTTAATTTTAAATTTCTTGGCTTTTATGCCTTTCGGGTGATTTCAGGTGTTGAGTGCTCCATATCTCCAGGTGACACCAACAAATAATATGCAGGTGAGCAAATCGTTCCCAGGCACACTGCAATTACGATATGTAAAATGAAGATGATCTGACTTGCTATATTAGTTGGAATCAATGTGTGAGTGTCGGAAACAAGTTTGTCTCCGACACACGTATGTTCAATTATTTTTTAAGTTTTGTCTATGTATTTGGAGGATTCTTGGGGGGTCAATATCTGCATTTTTATGTCCAAATATGTGCCGGATACGGGTGTTGGGTATAAATATTTTAAGAAAAATGAAGAGTCAGAAGATAAAAAGGTATTAAATAGCACTTTTCATAATGTTGGATAAATAAGTAGCTCTTTACAATGCCTTTGGGGAATCCTTGGAGAGAAAATCACCTTTGTGTTCCTGTTAAAAACATGAACTGCTTTCTCATATTCAGAGATCTGTATTTATGGAACCGATTTGGTTCAATATCTGCATGTTGTTCAAGCTTAGGGAATCATAGTTTGCAACTTATAATTAAGGGATTTGATTTTTCTTCCAGGATGTAGAGCATTATAGCCTGAGAAGCCGAGGTTTATGCCTTGTTCCGATCTCTTGTACTGCAGGAGTTGCTCGCAGCAATGGTGCTGATATTTGGGCTCCAATCAAGAGGACCACATCTCCGCAACTTGACAAGTCTATCTCACAATTCAATTGACATTTCATTTCAGAGCAAATAGAAAGGCTTTGAAATTCACTAAGAACTGCTTTAGAAGGTAACCAACTTATATAATTGAAAGCCCAAAATTGTCCCAGGAAGACACAACTTTGTAACTGAAATTTATATATATATATATATATATATATATTGATGCAGTAAGATAGGATTTGGTGGTAGGCAAAATTATTAGTCTTTGATTGGGAGAATTGTGTATCTAGATGCTAATGTTTCTCAGATTCGAGTGTTAGTATGGGTACATGTAGATAGAAGGGTCATATACTCATATCTGAACGTGTTGGACATGGATACTTGGAGAAAAATGAAGAGTCGGAGTAACATAGTCTAAATGCAGTCCTGCACCTTTCTCGTTTTAAGCCGGTGCTGGGAAGAAACTGCATTCACGCTATTAAATTATGAAAACTTCTTGCTGATCTCCTGATGATATTATGTAAAATGTATATCAATGAACATGAGTTGAATAACTAGTTTAAATTCTATCTATTAATGCAGGAAGAAGAATTTCATGGTTAATATAGCTCTCTTGTCTCTTTTTCAAGGAATCATTACGGTACTTGTCTACTGTTGCATGGCTTGCTGCCTGAGTTAAATTTATGCATGCATCATTGCCTCGCTAATTAAGACTTGTGCTTAAAGAACATATGGCTCCCAAAGTTACTTTTGGGAATTAAATTTCTTAATGATTATTTTGGCCTTTTAGTTTTCTTTGATTTGGGGAATGGAGATTTGAACTTTAATTCTTTTTTTGCTTTGCTTACTCGGAACTCAGATTGAATTTCAGATACGGGAATGTATTTGACGTGGGTGCGTTCAGTTTTTTTTTAGTTTTTTTCATGTGTTTAGGTCATATTTTTATATTCATATCTAGATATTGGTTGGACATAAATATTTTAAGAAAGAAGTCAAAGTTACGATTTAAATCTTGCTCTTTCGTGTAGGAAGATCATGTGTCGATCATTAAGTTAAATGCTTGACTATTGAATCTTGTTCTTTGAGTAGGGGAAGGATCATGCATTAATCAAAAAACTAAATGCTCGGATGTCTTTCTTTGTTATTGTTAATTTTTTTACACGAAGAAGTTGCATATTGGTAATTGCCCCTAAAAAAAAAGAAATCATGACCAGGTGGAGAGGAAGAATTAGGGTTTTCTGATCTGCTTCTGATGATCTTGCTCAAGGTACAAGCCAGCTAATGTGCTAAAGCTATGGAATAAAAGCCTAGCCTCTCAAAGTAGAGTTAAAATGTGAAAGTTATATTTTGGGGGGTGAAAAAAAAAGGGGTTTAAATTTTGAAAGCTCTTCTCTTCGAAACATGTTCACATTGTGAGAGAAGTGAAAACGACCTGAATTGGCAGTATCTTAAAAATTCAAGAATGGGCATTGATTGATGAACAGTTTGGGACTTAGGCCTGCTGCACTCAGTCTGATGTTGAACAGTTTACTTGCAGGTGCAGTTTTACTTCATCGTCAAGGCCTCTTCCTTATCGGTTGTTAAGTCAACATTGGTATCAATATTGGAACACCATCAGCAGGCATTCAGACACGACCACTCAAATATGGTACCCTTTCGAATTGACAATTTTGGTCACGATACTATTATACTTAAATTCGATTCAATCTAATTTGATTAAAAAAATATTAATAAGTTAAAACATATTAATTTAAATCTCAAATGATTGAAACACAAATTAATTTAAATTCAAAATGTTCGAACAATTAACCCTAAATAATTTAAACCTAAAATAGCCAAACTGAATAAACTCAAATATTAAATTAAATTGACTTAAACGTGAGTAATCTGAGTATTAAATTTAATTGATCTAAACTAAAAATAATTTTAATTTAGAATAATTTAAATACAATTAACTTATACGTTAAATCTTATTGACTTAAAACTAAAATGATTCTAACTCGAAACGACCCCAAACCTAAAAATAACCCAAAAATTTAAAAATCCAAACCAAACTAACCCGGCCTGCCCAACTAACAACTCTAGGCACTAGGAAGACTAAACTAGGGAGTATCAAATATTATGTTCATATATTTTAACATTTTAAAATTATATTTAAAGTATTATATATTTATATAAATTTTGACACAATAACAATTTATATCATATAAATTGATACGTTCACATATTCATATCATGTTTATGTTAATTTTTTATGACATGTGATTTTAATTATTTTTGCATATTGTAAATCCACAATGGCTGGTTCTAGGCAAAACTCTCCCTGTACAATACGGGTGCATAAATAACTCAACGCCTAAATTACACAAAAGTCAAAGATTTTAAGTCCACAACCAACACCTTGCAAAAGCATCCTTTAATAGCTAATTAGACAACACATCTTCTAATTCGGCGCTTTTGCCTACCTACATTTCATGATCTTCGAACAGAAGGAATCAGGCAGGTCAGGAGCTGCTGAATGTTACTCACACTTGGGTCTGAGTATCGGATATGAGTATGTATCGATACAAATATGTTCAATTCTTTTTTTAAATTTTTTCATTTATTTGGAGATCTTTCGAGTGTTGGATACCGGTGCTTCAAGAAGAATAGAGTCAGAGCAATAGAGAGTTATAGGCTTTTTCTTTCTTACCCCAGATGTCGGTGTCTGATTCAGCGACTTTCAGAAGTGAAAGTTCACTTCTTATTCCAACACTGGGTTAATGCAACACCCTGAAGACATGTTAGCACCATACACGAACACGAACATACACATTAGAAATATTAATTGAACAACCAGACAGGAAATGTTATCAGCTTTCCATCAAATGGTAAAGAACAGCTAATCGATCCAACTTAGAATCCCGTACAGAGGCACAATAGATGAGCCCTTGCTTTATAAAGGCCCTGCATTAGTTCATTCCACTTCGATTAATAGTAGCATCTAATTAAATGTAATTCATTCTCTTTTCTAAGAGAAAATAAATGTCATAATTAAGCAGATGATGTAAAAATGGCAAAGGCTAACACGAATAAATCACGAAATCATTCTGAGTTATGCTTTAATTTCTCTTGCAAGAATGGGAATACAAACGAATAAATCCATCTATGAGCTTGCAGAATTGGGCTTAACTTTCTCTGGCAGGAATTGCAGCACGTGTTCGCATTTCCAATTGTCAATTCTGCGTAAGAATCATATAAAGAATAAGCAGGAGCCTCATTGTTTTCACCAAAATGTGAGTAATAATAATGCAAACCGAGAAAAGATATGAGAGAGCTGTTATTTTCTAGGCCCTTAAATGGCTGAATTTTAAAAGTCATAATACAGTTGTCAGATCATGCAGATCAGGAGGCTACCAAGATGAGGTTTGTGGCCCAAATAAAGATCAAAGTTCTTCATAATTCGTGTAGTTTCTTTTTAAATAGGGAGATGTTTTCTTATGAAGTTTTGTTATAGTATCTATAACTGCATTGGGTTTATAGGGCTGCCCGGCAAAAAAACATCCATAGGAACTAGCTTATCAACTCCCCGAACAGTACTATAAGAATTGGGCATTTGTTCATATAATCTTACTAACAAGGGAGCCATTTTCATTGTAACTTATCTAGCTGTTAAATTTAGCTCAGCCTGTCAAGGACTCGATCTTGGTAAGAGGAGTGAAAACAGAAGGGGCAAGGGGAGGATAAACATGCTTGGATGTTGATCTCAAGTACCAACAAAAAATTGTGAGCGTTATCATGAGATTTGGCCAAAGAAATCTCTCCGACTGAGTTCTTTTTATTCAGTGGACATTGCATCTCAAGAATCAAAGCGCCTAACCTTATAGTTTCCCGATATTGGCCCTCATCATCCAACATGATCAATTTGGGTGGAGAATTGAAAAGGTATTGAATTTTAACAGTTGGAAAATTGCTCTTCTCTTCTACGATAAAACAAACGATTTCGGGATAGAATACCAGTTTCCTCATGCACACCTCAAGTATTGCACCTGAATCCGTAATCTGCAATTGCATGAATTTAGATGTGAGACTTATGAAATAAACCCCCCCTCCCCCCCCCCAAAAAAAAAAGGAGAAACATCGTATATTCCCACAAAAAGAAGAAAAAGTTAATTGAGAACAATTAAGAAAGAACAAATCAGTCTTTTTTATACATCAGTATCCAGAATTTAGACGCTATTAATTCTGCAGTCACTAAATCAAACAAGCGCTAAATAAATTCAAGATTATCTGCAAGTCCAGACTATGTGATTCGTACACTTAATGACAATTATAATTGGGGAAATAGTGGTTCTATGTTGCTCCTACTCTTCATTTTTCTTTAAGCACCCGTGTTTAACAAATATGTCCAACACATACTCAAACATGAGTATGGGTTATGATCTTCCAAAAATCCTTCAAATATAGGGAAAACTTAGAAAAAATTAAACATACCTGTTGCATACACATACCCATCCAACATTTACATCCAAGTGCGAATAACATAGTAGTAGTTATGTGGTGCACATAGATGGATCTAGAATACAATTGTTGGTAAAAGGCTTTTTTGAAAGAAGATAAGACGTGTTACAGGTTCTTGCATGCAAAGTTCACTAAGAAAAAAAACTAAAACCCTTAGCATTTACTGTGGTGATAAAATCGAGTGGCATATCATATGAGGTACCTGCAGCAGCATAATACGTGCTATAGAATACGGATGAACTATTTTGCTAAACAGCTACATCCTCCCTCTTGTCAGAACTCAGTCTAATCCGAGAGGAAACAATTCTCCACTAGGCACTATATGGAAAACATTGCGCCGAAAAACAATTTTTAAAAGAAAAAAAATAAAATTGAGGATGAGAATTGAAAGAGATTTCGAAAAAAATACATGGGTGGTAGAAAATTTATTACAGAATAAAATTTGAACCCCCTGTCCCAGAAGCAAAAAGAAGCCTTCTCCAAAGAATGTTTCGTACGTTACTAGAGGAATCATCTGAGTTTTCCGTGCAACATTTCAAGCAGTCAGATATCAACTCTGCAATCAAAACATATGGTTAGGAGTCAGATTGATGCATGAAGTGCATTTGTCAGTAGACTAGTCTTTAGTATTGAGTTTAATAAGTTACTTAAACACACAAGACCATGTTCTCTAAAATCTCTAGTATTATTCCTAATTTTTTTTATTAATCAAATGCATTGCACGCAACAATGTTGCCATATCGAACCAAGTCTTCCCAAGTGCAAGCACTACTATGCTATGCTTCAGCAGACTCATTACCCTTTTACACGATACAATAACCACATCAATGGCAGCAACATCATAAGTAGCCAAATCACGAGGCAGTTTCATTTTCTAATGAAGGCACCATATAGCTCTATTCCTAAGGAATTGAGTTGCAAAGAAGGACGAAGGGTGCTTTTAACAATGATAAAATCTATTTGCTTAACACAATGTTGCCTGGACTCTTTATTTTTTCTATTCACATCTGACAAATATCCATGTGACTCTCCATTTTTCCTACATACGTCCAACACATATCCAGACATGGATATAGAGGCATAATCTTACAAACATATAAAAAAGCTTTAAAGAAATTGAGCATACCATGTTGGGCATCTATCCAACACTCATGCCCAAATTCCGGGACATAAGCTTAACTGTGATTTTCCTAAAAGAAACAAAAAATGGTAAAGCTAGACTTCCCTAAATCAAACAACAGATGTGGTATTAAAAAAAGATAACCACTATACAAAATTTCAGTTCTCCATAGCCACAACTTCAGAAATTAGAGAGAAAAATAATCTTAAACTGACAAAAACCAGTTCTTTCAACTACTCAAAGTGTTGCATCCACCTATAAAGATACTTGATAAAAAAAACTAATCATGATCACTTGAAATTTGACCTCATTAAATAGAACTGCAAATTATCAACCAGCAAAAGTATCAAAATTGATGTATCACTGCTCCTAAGTTAAGATCAGATTCAGAAAAAAAGCCTTCTGATACCATAAAATCAAAACCCAGAAAGCAAAAAAGGAAACCAAATAGAAGACACCTTAAAAAATTCCAAAATTTCAATCAAAGAAAGCACTAGAACATGTATAACATTGAAAACCCAGGTTAAAAAATTCGATAAAAAGGTAGAATTCATATACCTTTATCCTTGGCATACTCATAAAAAGTGCAGCAATAAGAACAAAGACGGATCTTCACATTGCTTTGAACTTAGCTGTTCTCTTGTTGGTGATACAATAATGGCGGCTGATGGAACTGTAACAACTATTAATACAAAATAATATAAAACATTCCTCAACATCTTCTCCCTCTCCGAACTTCAAAGTTCAAACTTGAAAGGGAGGAAAGAGGGAAGTCTTAACTTCTAAAGGAAACGACTAGCGTAAGGCTGGATACTAGGAAATATAAAGCGATGTCGTTTATTTGAAGGGTGATAACATTTAATTAGAGGCATTCAATGTTCAGGACCAGACCTCTCCCGTCCCGAGCGGTAATCCAAAAATTTTATTCTATTTTTTAAGTTTAGGATAAATTTGAAATCTTATTTCACTTCCTTGTATTATATTTATTATGATATGTATGTATATATATATATATATAATTAAAATATAATTATTAAATAATAATTTAAATTGAGATTTTGTTTAAGATCTAATTTATGTGAGTTGGATAGATAATTTAAACTTTGAGTAATTTTATTTATGAATTACGAGCGTAAATTTTTTTACTTGCTCACAAGCTGAGCTTGAAAAACTATTTTATTACTTTTATTTAAATTTATACAAAATTAATTAATATTATCCAATTTAATACGAATGAAAGATTAAAATAACTGATGAAATTAAATCAAAATAGTTTTGATTTGATTAATTCAATTTTTTCATCGTATTATTAATTGGTTTAATCAAAATTCAATTCTTTAAATTTTTTTTGATTTATTAAAGTTTTAAAATTTTAAAATCAGATCAACTGATTCGACTAAAGGTTGAGGCATATGTTAAAAAGCATTAGAAGCATGTGGACTTATTGAGGGTTGGATTAATTTTGAGTTAGGTCAATTTTAATTTTTAAATCTTAAGTCATTTTAGAGTTTAAGTTATTTTAGTTTTAAATCATTTTATGTTAGATTTATGTTATTTTGAGTTTAAATCAATCTGGTTTACTAATTGAGGTAATTAAGTTTAAGTTAATCAATTTTAATATTTAAATTTATTATATTCGAATTATTTTGAATTCGTGCTTTTTTTAATTTTAATTATTTTTAAGTTTTAATTAATTAATTTTAAATTTATAATTTTTTTATTAAATTAAATTAAATTTAATTTGAGTTCAGACGAAAGATTGAATGAGAATTAAAATTCTGGGAGGATGCAAGTATGTGAGTTAAGCTTTTGCTAACAAAAGCCGCAAAAGTGTCAACTGCAATGCATTTTACTACAATAAGAGCTGCTACTGTCCTAGATATTGGTTGTATTTTATGCCTTTTATTAAAATTTTAAATTTAAATATAATAATATACGTATTATATTAATAATATTTAAATATATTATATTATATTTAATTAAATCAAATTTATATTTATTAAATATATTATATTCGATTCAAAATAATCGAATATACTCTGCCTGAAGTAAAAACGAAGTACCCACTTTAGGTTTTTTATTACTACAAACCAACGTTAACTTCCTCATTTCTCTTCCTCGCCGCCTTCTTCTATATTCTTAACTCAAACACTTCACTTCACTTTCGCTGGTACGTCCCTCTCCTTCTTTCCCTTTCTCAGATTCTTATACAAATATCTGAGCGTATTTTAATACGAATACACGCACACATACACACACATATATATAATATGGATACTAATAAAGAACAAGTGAAGTTGGTTTTTTTCTTTCTATTCCTGGGTAGCTAAAGCTGACACAGTACTACATGAACTTCATTTCTTTGTTTTTGAACTGTTTTGGTTATTTAGCTTAATGGGTTTATTGAATTTAGGTTGGAATGCTTGTTAACATGTTTTTTTAGCTGCTTCATGTTCATTTTTTCTTACTGCTTATGTATGGGGGCTGAGGGATATATCATGTGTGTGATGATGAGCCATATGCAGGTTGACATGAGAGCTGAATTTTACTAACATTTTTATGGATGATGGAGGATTTTTTTTTTAATTCTAATTGATTTCTTTTAAAAAAAAATTGTCCATGTTTTTGCTATTTTAGGGAGTAATTTCTGGGGGTGAATTGTGTGCTAATTACGTGTTTCTTCCCATCTTTTGTGCTTTGCTGCTCTCTGGGTTTTTCTTTCTTTAGTTTCTGCACAATTTGCAGCTATGTTACTTAGATTCAGCTGAAAGTGTTGAATACATTTTGTTTTTGATATAAGTATGTCTAATTTTTTATATATTTAAAAAATTATTAAAAAATTATATTCACATATTTATGTTTAAATATACGTTAAAAATAGACATTTTTAAGAAGAAATAAAGTGTCGGAACAACGTAGAATTGCACTGATCGATTTTCTTTAGTGAACATTGCAATGTCTGGAATGGTG
>JBBYHO010294037.1:6064-30846 GCA_038382025.1 Adansonia gregorii | reverse complement strand
AATATATTATGTATCTAATATTATACATATGTAACATAAAAGGGAGGGAATCGTTCCCCACCCAACATATACATATAATATTATATATAATATGTTATATATAATACATATTGTGCATTCTACAATAATATATAATAATAATTAAAATATTTTTTATTTTATTATTTTTAACTAATAATTCAAAATTTAATATAAAATATTTTTATTTTTTATTATTTTAATATAGTGATTTGAGATTTAATTTAAAATATTTTTATTTTATTATTTTTTAAATAATAATTCAAGATTCAATATAATTGGATATTATTTTATAATTCAAGATTTAATATATTTTTTATTTTATAAATTTAAAATTTAATTTAAAATATTTTTAATTTTTATTATTTTTAAATGGTATGTTTAATATATAATTTATATATTATATATCATATATATAATGTATATTGGTTAGAAAAAAGTAAAACAAAAAGTAAAAAAATAATCACAATCTTTTTATATAATTTAATAATTATTTTTTATTTAACTTTTTTAATAATCGGTGCATTTTACATTTTTTAAATTCTCCCTATATATATATATATATATATTTCAAGATTCTTCTCTTGCACAGAAAGTCGTCTTTTTATTTTATATTTTCCAATGCTTAATAAATTTACTTTTTTAGCCTTAAACAACTTAAACTCTTATAAACCCTTAGGGATTCTTTTAATATAAAATGTAATGGTATAATTTTTAATTAATATATAATATAAACCATAAAAATATATTGGATTAAATATTTTACCTCAATGTATAATATAAAATATAAAAAAATTATTATTGAGATAAATACTTTACACGACAAGGAAACTTAATTTTTGTACATCAATAAATTATGAAAGTATAAAATTTAAGATTATAACTAATCAATAATTGCAGGCTCGCAAATATTTTTAAAATTCCACGGTTGATTAGATTTACTTATAGAAAATTATATGATATAATATAACGTAAAAAAATTATATTTATAGTTATCTAGTCATATAAAATTATATTTTTAATTTTATTTTTGCCAACTAAAATAATTAAAATATATATTTAATCTATTTTTAAAATATAAATATGAAATCAAATGAAGTGAATAAATGAAATTTTAGCTAATCTCTCCATATAAATATAATATTATTTAAAAAAATAATAATTGTAAGATTCATAACTTAAAATTAAATATTATCTATATTATTTATAAATTACTGATTGAAATTGGTGTCATGAGTTAATTGATACCAACTCAATCAATAAAAGTACAAAAAATAATAAAATCAATAAATCAAAATATAAAACAAGGGTATTATTGTCTTTTAATATTTTAAATTTTTATAAAAAAATTATTTATTTGAAAAAGAATTTATCTACTTTTCTAAAAAATGCTACCTATTATGATTCACTTAGCTTTCCAATCCTACACTCTTTTCATATCTTCTAAAAAATTATCCACATATTCTTAGTATCATTACCTTCAAAATACAAAACTTTATCAAAATATCAATTTTAACCATCCACGTCGTGGTGTTGCAAGTTCTAGTATGAATAATGCCAATATAAAGATTTTAGTTTACTATTATAAGATTTTATTATTTATTTCTCCTCCGTCTTTTTTTTAGAGATAGGGATAAGTAATACAGATTTAGATAATATTCAAATTTAGATGCTATAATTATTATCTACAATAGATTTTGAGCAGGTGCGGGTATGAACCCTTAAATATTCATTATCCAAATCCTCATTACTTACACAATTAACGAATTTGGATATCCGAATTCACTTTTGTAAAATGTTAAAATTTATGCCCCATATAAAAAATGAACCTTGACCGGTAAGGCTTATCATTAGACAATTTATCAAATGAGCTAATTTTAGATTTTGAAATAATATGCCACTAAAATTAATTTATATAAAGTATAACAGTAATTTAAAAATGTTTTTCAAACTAAAGATAATAATAAATTAAATAAACTAAATTAATTTCTTATGTTAAATATCCTTAAATTTTAATGACAATAATTAATAACTTAATCAGTTTGTTTAATTAAATCACTCTAATGACATAAATATACTTATCCTCTAATATAATATGATATATTTTATTGGATGTATCTAATATAATATAGAAATGCTTTGTATAATATAATGTTTGTATTAATTATATACTATACATGATTGTAATGATATAGATTATATATATGATTACTAAATATTTATATATTGTAATATGATAGCATATTACATATTACAATACCAATAGTTACATAATTATGTACAAGAAGAATACATAATATTTATATAAACATTTTATTTATATATAAATAATATATTTAAATATAAAATGATTTGTATAATTAATTATTATAGAAGAAGAGATCCGCTTATACTTTACACACACGCATAACTTTTTATAAGATTAATATTTTCACAAACCAACCATTAGATTTAGTTATGCAAGTAAAATTTTAAATCAATCTAGTATTTCTATAATACTAATCAAGAATATTATTTTTCAATATATATTTAATGACTAAAATTTTTTACATTGAACAAATAATTAGATATTTTTAATTTAATCAAAACTCTATGTGAATATGAAATATAGCAGTCAGATTAAATAAATATAAATTGTATAAAGCATTATGAAAATATATAAAACTAATTTAGTTCCACGTTAATGTTAAGTAAATTCCCCCTCTTGTTATATATAATACTATGATAGTATATGTGCGTAATATCAATGGTATTATACACTTGTAATGGAATACCATCAGCAATTTTAATATATCATATTATGTAATATATAAATTAATATATAATCTATAATATGATATAACATAAGACTATATGGCATATATAATATAATCTACCATATTAAGTAATTATATTATACTATATCATATATTGATTTATAATATATGATTAATAACGATTATGTCAAGTATTTCATGTATATATTATTAATAATATAACTTTATATTTATGTAATGGTATTAATATATTTTACATTGCTATATTACTATGTACTTCATGTCATTAATTGTTTTTAGTTTATAGAACTCTTAATTAATAGAACTAATTCTTCACATTATCTAACCTTTTTTTTAATCTTAAAATTATTATTTGTTATTTTTTATACTTTAAAACTTATTTATTGGTTGTTAATTGAATGACTTTAAATTAAATATAACTTTTATTTAATTTTATAATTTATTAAAAAATTGACATACTAATTTAAATTTTTTTTTTTTTCAGATTCATTGATTCCTTTGTTATATTTATAATTATCATTTTGCGTTGACAAATTTGTTTCGTCCACTTTCAGCCAAGGATTCTTTAATGTCTTTGCTTTTGATTGGGAGATTGCGGGCAGGAATTTGGGCTCTCCATTTGCTATCACTTAAGGTAGTTATGATGATGCAGGAGCATCACAGATAGGAATTCCAGTCCGATTAGATAATTGTTTAGGATAAAGTTTCATATTTTCACTTTAAAAATTTTAATTCAATTATATCATTTTTTAAGATAAAGATTCATGATTAAGTCATAAGTAATATTCTTTTAAGAGTAAGAAATCTTGTAGGCGTAGGTACTAAGCCTATTTATGTGCACCCGGAGTTAGCAACTAAGGCAAATAATAGTCGAATTGAAATGCTAATAGCTTTGGAAATTCAGAATCAAGTACTACAAAAAGTTATAGATATCTCACATACTGCTATTCCCACTGTTTGGCCCTCTTTCTTCTTCTTTTAATCTTTTCTTTCTTCCTCAAAATAAAAGACATAATACGACACACGACAACCAATTCTTTTAAGATTAAAGTTGGACACTCATGTTATAATATTATAAATGCAGGACACCGTGAATCTCTAAACTACTTCCTTTTCTTGGAAAGCATCACTCAGAGATAAAAGAAGCGGAATCAGATTTCCTTCTTCCTTCACGCCCCTCGCAAAAACTACTCTGAAAAATAGATTTAAAAAATAAGTGAAACTTCCCAAGGCAAAACGGAAGCAACAAGAGAGGCCAACAATCAACCCCAAGTCTTCGAAATCCAACATCCACATGCACCCTTCACAATTTAACCTTTTAAACGTAGTTCAATTTACGCACATACCAAAAACACCGAATACAAGCAAAGCACAAAATTTACTAGAACATTGCTCGCCATTTTGAATAGACAAAATTTAGACAATTTGGATAACAAACTGGAAGGCAGGAGGCTCATCGCCTCCTCATTCCTCTTCCACGGCCAGGGAAAGCACCTCCACGGCCACGCCCTCTGCCAGACATGGCACTTGCAGCAGCCTCCCCCTGTGCACTCTCCGACTGCAACATTAAACACAGCAAAACAATGAGAGGGTCATACAACACTGTGAATACATTGGCACATGAACATAATGTTGGTTGTAATGCTGCATCAACGCTTCGTTTTGCCACATGGAGGGATGTGTAGATGAGAGGAAAGAAAATAATTCCGTCATTAAATCATTTTTGAATTAGAAGGATAAGTCAGTCAATGTTACAACAGATGTTACCATATTAGATTTATGAAGTTCAACATACAACCTATCCCTACATGCAAGATGATGAGAAATTTCTACCATGATCAAGAAATGACGAAGGTTTCACCAAATTTTGATCATCAAAACTCACCAGAAACTCAACAATCACTACCTCCCAGAACCAAAGCTCTCAAAAATCAAGACCAAAAATGAGATCTCTCAAAAATCTCATTACTTTTGCTCCTCCCAGAATACCATTGAACTTCAAAACATAATAAAACAAATTACAGAAAAAGTATCACATGAGGACAACAGAGGAAAGAGAAGCACTAAATTATAAAGTTGAATTTTCAATAACTGACTTCAACAATCTCTACCTCTAACGTCAATGACAGCTAGAGCAACCCACACTTGAGTAAAACTGGATGCCATAGTTTTAACCAATTAGGTTTGCGAAAATCAAAGTGCAATCTATCTAACCAAAAAATTAGATATTTCAGAAGGATCAAAAACATTTATGCCAAAAAACTTGCATGTTTCGCAAGTTCAAACATTAATTTGGTTGGTGCCTGCAATTTGTGACCATCATATGGGGCACTTATGAAGGCAGGCTTCAAATTCCAGAATTCTTTTTTTTTTTTTAAATAATGATGGGCATAGAGGAATTTTAAATGGAGATTTGCTAAAGTTGGAGATAGAAATTCAACATTGTAAATATCATCCACTTTCCTTTATTTTTCCTTTTTTGATGTTTGTTGACAATTTCTGCTTCCATATTTTTAATTGTATTAAGAGTTAGGCCTCACTTAAGGATACTTTCGGAAGAGCAACAAGATAAATAAAATGAGATTTCTCGATTTTCAGAGAAACTGAGATGCAACATGCACTCTAGGCACTAAAATCCTTATATTGTGCTTTTGTTGTCTGGCGTTAAGATGCATTGCCTAGGAGAGCCTAGGCACACGCCTTAAAAACACTGATCATGATTATCATAAAGGCACCAACTTCTAAAAATTTCAGAGCATTTTGGTCCACAAATGCTTAAGCAATATAAAGTTCAATGGATCACTTGGATGGAAACAATCAGAACATAAAAAAAGCATACATATACTTCTAAGAGAAGGAACAACTCCGCATTACCTTGGGATTCTTGACAGTCTCATCCACACTTAGAATAAGGCATGCAGCCTCAGTTGCAGCATTGATGGCATTAATCTGTCAGCAGACGTTTTTGATACCATAGTTACAAAATTTATGAAATTCAAGATTAGCAAAGAACTAAAAGGGTGCAGAATTAGATAACCAATTGCTAGTTGAACATTGGTCAAGCCACCTTTACAACTGATGGCTCCCACACAAAGTTTGCAAAGGAATCTGCTATTCCGCCGGTGCTGATGTCCACTCCATAAGGTGCACCCTCACCTGCCCAGAATCTCAAATGTTCAACGAGAATCTTTCACTCATAACAAGGGGAAGAAAATGATTAAAAAAATAACATAAAATGGAAAATTTTGGAAGGAATAGAAACCAGATGGAAGGGCATGCTTCTGCCTTAATTTGTTCAGCACATCAGTTGCATCAAATCCAGCATTGTCACACAGTTGTCGTGGGATAACCTGAAGAAGAGAAGACACATCATAAGACGTCAATTATCTGCTCCTATTGTTAAATGCATGAGTTTCATTTTGATAAAAGGCAAAGTTACAGGCTATCTTCCCAAAGATATTGTCCTCATTGATAAGAAATTGTGTTCATACAACATGACTCATGAGGAAGTCATACTACAGCAGAATGATATAGTGATCTCAATATGAATGCATGCTAAAGCAAGAACAATAAATTTTATAAAAAAAACAATGGTGAAATATTAAATCTTCCCTCAGATATATCAGATACACTGTTTCTTTCGTAATTATTCGGGCTCCCCTTGACATGAAAATGATTTAAAATTTGTGTATCTATTTTCAAGAAAAATATACAACTAATTCACAAGTTTCAGCAAAACAAAGGAGTGTACTTTAGCCTAAAGTTCATGATTTGGCATGTCTGCATGTGCATATGCATGTCTGGGTAAATACATATATTTTGTATAAAAAATTTTCTGGGGAGTTTACAGAAGAAGCCAAAGCCTAGGGGGAAATTCACAAGTGCTAGAGATTGAGCCTCAGCTTTATGAAATTCATCTCCTAAGGGAGATGGGAACACCATTTGGGCTAAGCCCAGGTTCAACTCTTATAAGTTTTCTCCAAGCAAAACATCGGTTAAACAATGGCCAAATTTGTAGGCAGATAAAAGGAGAAGGGCAACAACACCTACCTCAAGAGCTTTTGCGTAAGAGTTAATAAAAAGCTGAGATTTTCCCGCTATTGTCCGAGCATGCTGCCTCAAGTATCGACTTATCTCCATCTGACACCAAAGGCAAGTTTCATATATCAAGATCAAAATTGTCTATAAATATGCTTAAAAGTTTCACTGCTTATTATAAATACATACATCTATCGCACCACCTCCAGCAACTACAGTAGAGTTCTTCAAAGCCCTTCTAACAATCATTATCGCATCATGTAAGCTCCTCTCAGCTTCTTCAATGAACTAAAAATAATAATGCACATAATCTGCAGCATCAGCATGAAAAGTGATACACATGAAGGAATATCACTAGTTAAATTATGAAAAGACCTGATCAGCTCCACCACGTAGAACTATAGTGGCTGTCCGTCCTGATGGGCAACCGCTGAATATATTAAACCTTTCATTTCCAACCTGCTTTTCCTCAAAAACCTCACATGTCCCAAGGACCTTCATAACAACAAAGAAGACATTTAAATTCAACCAGTCTACAAGGATGCTGAAAAGTTTGACCAGGTAAAAAAAGACTGCATTTCCAAAAGATACATATAATGCGAGTTGCAACCTCATCGATTATGTTGTTAACAGTCGTCTGTATGGTTCCACCAGTGGCAGCAGCAACACGTTGAAGATCTTCCTCAGCTACACGACCAGCACAGAAAATATCTCTATCTGCAAAATACTGTCAACAAACAGGCAATCAATGTTAATAAACGCTGAGAGAGAGAATAAAAAAGTCATAATTACGGGCAAACATCACTCTTCAGAATTCTATGCAAAAGCAAAACTATCAGTTGAGAAAACATAGAAGCTGGAGAGAAATAGTTATGTCTATGTTCTGAAGTGTGAAATATGAACTGCACATGGCTCCATTATCTTTTTCACGATACCCAAAGTAAGCACTCATAAAAACAGGTAACAAAGCAGTCAGATTTGTGGGGGGGGGGGAGGGGAGGGAAAATAGGCGATGTCTTTCATAGTCAACAGAAAAAACTTATTTTGACAACCATAACCATGTATTCGTTATCAATAGTAACCCCAAAACAAAGATCATAATTCAATTTAGTCACAACATAATACAGATTGTGTCAGTTATCAATAGAGGTCCAAAGTAATACAAATGTACCATCTACAATCAAGGCAAAATCTCACACCTGTGTCGCCAAGTCACCAATAGCCAACCGTGAAAGAACAACTTTTGCACCACTCTTCACACATTTATCCAACTTGTCATAAATGATATTCCATTCTGCATCAACAATTGATTGATATTGTGATGGATCCGAAAGTCTGCAGGATATAAACAAAAGATAAGAGTCAATAGCCTCTTATGAAAAAATAATTCAAATCAAAGACACCAAAAACTCCACCTTATCTCAGCATTTTCTTTCTCAGATTTCAGTTCCAACTCAATGTTTAACAGAAGTATCTTGGGATTCAGAAACTTCTTTGGCTGCTGTTCAAAACCCGCATATGAAAATGTCTTTTTAAAGGCAACACCATTAACCAAAAAGGAGTCCCGCATATTACCACCAGGAACCTGCAAAAAAATAAACAATAAAAAAGCAAAAGCTAAAAAATTAATCATTTTGTTATATGACAAATTGATATTTAATATCAGAAACAAAACAGAAAATTTGATCTGATAGCATTCATGAATCAAAGGAATCTCATTTTTAGAGGCATGCCACAATCATAAGTATCATTATAATATTTCAAGCAAAAAAGAAAAAAGAACTCCACCACCCCAACACTATCCTACTTCTTCGGACTCCAGGCCACCGCATTGGATTCATCATTTGACA
The DNA here is from genome assembly GCA_038382025.1 of Adansonia gregorii. Taxonomy (NCBI): domain Eukaryota; kingdom Viridiplantae; phylum Streptophyta; class Magnoliopsida; order Malvales; family Malvaceae; genus Adansonia; species Adansonia gregorii. Next base: position 22,163 of record JBBYHO010294037.1, on the reverse strand, counting down.
TTCGTCATTAGTTAAATAAATTCAAGGAGCAGATCAGACCACAATCCACCACAAATGATATCACTTTTGGATGCACAAAATTCACTTCCAAATGGAAAGAAATCAAAAGGGAATCAGCTTACTCAATAACTTCAGCTATAATAAAAATAGGCTGAGATCCCAATTGCAACAGAGCATTTTACAGGCTAGCATTCTTATCCTTTAATGCGAAAGCTGCAGAAAATATGCATCACATCAATCCCAGCTTATATCACTTCATATCTAAGCATAATCACATTCTCAGAGCTTTCTGAAACTGTTGTTCACTTGTTTTATGAACCTAAAAAGGACATCTACAAAGTCAACTTCCCAGATTCTAGACCTCATAAAAGTTTCTCCACAAAATTAATGTCAAATTGATGACCAGCCTCATTTCCTAAACGTATTTTGCAACATTTACGCTTACATGATACCAAATCACCAATGGATGAGAGTCTAATCTCTAAACATCAAGAAAAGCCAAGGGCTACACTCAGCTAGAAAAGTAAGATAGGGAAATATAAGTTACATTAGGTCCAGTGTATTATTTCCCAGATAAGAAAAGTATGGGAACTCTTCAAAAGATCCAAGTAACAATATCAGAAAAAGGAAAAAAGCTAAAAACGTTGAAAATAAGGCAAGGAAAACAGGAGTTTACCTTCTTAATTCCAATCATATTCAGCCTATCATCATTGCCAATAGCAATAACAGCATCCACAACCATTGATGCAAAGAACTCCTTTTCTCCGCCAATGAGTTTCGAAGAGAGTGATGTTGCAGCACATTTAGCTAATAAGCTTTTCTTCTCTTCTAGACTTTTCCCCTCTATACTAACAGCTAGTTCTTTGATCTTCTCAACTGCCTGTCCATTGAGTACAACATTCAACATAAATAGATGCATAAAGACTAGTGCAACTGCAACATCTAACCCATGAGAAGGGTTTAAAAAAACACACGCACATACAAAAACTCACCAAATAGCAAGCAGTTCGATAACTCCTAATAAGATTTTGAGGGTGGACTCCATCCTCAACAAAAGGCTTGGCCTCTTTTAAAAATTCTCCTGCTAGCAGTACAACAGTTGTAGTACCATCACCAACCTGCAAGGCACAAAAAAAAAACCCACTAAATCATCTAAATAGCATAAAAAAATTTGGATCTTGATTACATCAATATCCTTTAGGAGATTAACGATGCTGAACAAAAACCAACTTAAAATTTAAGTATCAGTTTAGTAATGAAAAACCCGATGTTCATGTAATTATTAAAATCTAATTTAATTAAAATTTAAGAAATGATTTGGAATCTACAACCAAAAGAAAAAGTAAAAGAAGAAGAATAGTGAGAGTGACCTCGGAGTCCTGAGACTTGGCGATATCAACCAGGATCTTGGCCGCAGGATGGACAATATCGAGAAGTTTCATGATGGTGGCGCCGTCATTGGAAATGGTGACGTTACCTTTATCATCGTGGATGAGCTTGTCCATCCCCCTGGGACCCAGGGTTGTTCTAACCACGTCAGCCACGGCGGTGCAAGCGTTTATGTTGCTAACAAGCTGCGCCTTCCCCTGGGACGTGTCCGTTCCTTCTTTCAAAAGAATGATCTGGGGTTGCTGCAAACCAAAAAAAAAAAAAGAATCAGATTTAGTAGCAGTTAAAAAGAAATTCAAGATGTTAAGAAAAATGAGTAAGAAAGGTGAAGTTACCAGCATGGCTGCCATTGTTGCTAGGGTTTTGCTTGCTGCTTTAGGAGGGAAGAGAGAAACAGAGTGAGAAAGATAGAGAAGAAGAGTGTTCTGGTTGTTTCTAAAGTTCTCTAGGGGTTTAAGTTTTGAATGCGTTTTGGTTTTGGGCCAAAATTGGGCCCCCATTAGCACTGCCTTTCCCTCCTAATTTCCGAGTCTAAGTTCACATATATCTATAAATATGAATTTGAAATTACTTAATTATTACTTAATTATTACTTTAAAAAATTTCACATTTAATATATTAATTTTATTTAATTTAAAAAATAATTTATTAATTATAATTTTTTTATAAATGTTACATTAATCAATGGCACTAGACATTAATTTAGCCAATTTTACTATTATTTTCTCATTCACTAACTTTTTAATATAATAAAACGAGAGGTCTTGTAACTATAAAAAATTTCATGTATCCAAAGCAAATAAGTTTCATAATAAAAGAAAAAAGGGTTTGGCATGTACAATAGTTATTTTTTTTAAAGTCAATGCTGAAATATTATTGTAATTTTTTTCTTATTTTGAAATCTTCAAAACTAGTTTTAATTTAGTCCCTTTGACAAAAAAACATACTAAATTGTTTGCCTCTAGTATTATTTAACAAAATTATTTTTTATTTATTCAATCCTTCGTTATGATATCTATACAATTATATATTAAAATGTATCCTAAGGGATCTTATAAGTTGTTGTCTAAGGATAAAGAAGTTATTTAAGAAGTTAATAGCAATTTAAAGAATAAATATGTTTATGGCCAGGCCAAATCCAAATAAAGTATTAATAACCTTTTAATTTGTACAAGTTCAACTTGATTCAAAATATGAACAGCATTATATGACCGACCCCTACCCTAATTGCCATTGAGAGACATAGACTAGGTCAAGCCTGCCCAAATTATTTTTCAAGAAAAAAATTTAAATTAATTTAATATAAGTGTATCAAACCTGAAAAAAAAAAGATTAAAAAGGGTGCATAAACTTTTTCAATTTCTTTTTGTTCATCAGTGTTGGTATTCAACCAAAGAAAAATCCCAATAGCAATAATATATAGATTTTCATTTGTCTTCCTCCGTATGTATGCCTATAAATTTTGAAACACAAATCAAACACCATTAGAAAAAAATATAGCCCAAGCTATCTAGATGCTTAATTTTCAAATCTAAAACTAAAATATTATATATATACACACACACACACACACACACACACATACACACACACATATAAAAGAAATTATCTCCTCCACCTTCAATGAAATTTATGAATAAAAACAAAAGGGAAGAAATTTGATATACCATAATCAAATCGAAAGCAACTTTGTGTTTTTCGATGAAAAGAGAGATCAAGAAAAGTGGAAGGAATAGGGGTAGTATGTTTTGAGAGATAAAAGATTAGGGTTCAAAAGTGAGAGATTAGGTTTGAGAGATGAAATTTCAATTAAGAATAAGAGCTAAGATCTAGAGATAAGAGATGCGGTTGTATATACTGGGTTAAAAGAAAGTTGTGTTTATGCGATAGATGACTTAAGGTTTCTTAAAAAACTTATAAATAGTTTATTATATAACATATAATAAAATAAAAAAATTACAATATAAGTCGCGTCAAGCTCAAGCTTAAACTGTTCCATCCAAGGTCCAACCCATTTTTAAAATGGGCTTTTATTTTTACCGAAGCTTATTTTTTTGGCAAAATTTTTTTGTCCAGACCTTTCAAATTTTAGGTGAGTTTTCAGGCTTGGGCAACTAGCTTGGCTCTTGAAAAGGTTCAGTAGAAAAATCATTTCACAAAGTATTAAAAAATAAAAACGATAAAAGCTAAGTGAAAGAGGAAAGAAGGCTAAAAAAGATAAAAGAAAGAATGTGTTCATCTCACTCATACAATAACCACAAGGTGAATGAAAAGGAAAAAGAGAGGGGGAAATTAAAAAAATAAAAAAGCTTCAGGAAAAAAAGAGAAAAGGATAAGGAAAAAAGAAAGAAAAAGGAAAAGGAAAAATAGAAAAGATGAAAAAAAAAGCATGCCACATTTTTTAAAGAAAAAAAAAGGGAGAGAAAAAAGAAAAGAATGACAAAAAAGCCTCTCTAGATTTAGTTTCTCTCATCTCGATCTTTTTTTAGTTTTCATTTTTTCATTCTCATTTTTGGGGTTAGGTGAGCTTTAAATTTGTTTCAATTCTATTTTTTTTGTGTTTTTTATGGTTTTTCAAAAATTTCCATTTGACGAATCCTTTTGCTTTGTATTCTAATTTTTAGAGCATTACTTTTTAAGTTTGTTGTGGATTTTAGATTGTTTTGCATTTTTTATTAATTTTGAAACTAAATTTTAGGTTATATGATGGTTTTGTTTTGAATATTTGATTTATTTACAAATGAATTGATGTTTTAAGTTATCTAATTTGTGTGAAATTTGTATTTATGCTTTTTTTCTTTTGGTTTTGGTTAACGATAGTATTAACCCAATAAACTCTTTTTTCCTTTTAGTCTAAAAATAAAAAATTTTAATATTGATTTAACTAAATTTTTCCTTCTGCAATGAAACTTTCAATAAAGGATAACTTTTTATATACGTTTTCATCCGCTTGGCATGAACAACTTATGCAAAGTTGCCATGGGCTTAAAAACACTTTCACTTTACAGGGTTCTTTAGATGACATTACTTAAGTTTTTGAATAAACTTTTGTCAATCTGAAATTTAGTTATTTTGAATACATATATTTGTTTTCAAAGGAGTCCTTAATATATAGTCTGATATCATGTTTACTTTCTAATACTTGATTCTAACGTATGTCTAAAGGTAGTAATCACTAATGTCAAATCATGGTTTCCATATGATTTGCTGCTTATATTTTATTCCTATTTGATAATAAAACGTTTATTTCTCTACAATAATAAAGTTCTTAAGCAAATGCCTAACTTGATGATATATTAACTACAAAGAGTCTTTAATTTTTTAATGAAGTTATAAGATTTAAAGGTATTCACTGACCAGGCCGTAGTTTAGGAAAATCTATTTTCCTTCAGCTAGACTTAAGTTAGGTTAGGTCTAGGTCGACCCTAAAGCCCATTTAACTATTTAAAATAATATTAAAAAGTTATTTTATATTAATAATTATAAATAAATTTAAATAAAAATATTTTTTTATTATTTAAATAATCTATTAATTAAAGGTTTTCAACTAAATTATACGACACTATGTTAAATCGATAATATCATATGCGATGACTTCGTAACTAATTAAACATGTACACATGGATTGACTAATCAAATTTTATCTCTAATTATATTAAAATAAGTAAAAGATAAATGAAGAAATGAAATTCTTTTAAACCTCTTTCACAAAAAGATCAAATTCATTGAGAATTATCTTATCTTAGACATAAATAAGGAATATAAGTTCTTTTAGAACTCTTTTGTAAAGAAAATCATATTCTTTAACAATGCTACTCCAACTAGCTCACTAGCACTATAAAAAAAGATATTCCTTAAGTCATTCAACAAAATTTACAAGTCTACAAGGAATAAGCATATTTTGAAAACCCAAACTCTTTCCAAAACCTTAAGAAGTCTCTCAAGAATTAAAATTGAAGAAATTTGAAAGAACATTGTGCTTATTTTAAAGAATTCTCAAAAAAAATGTTCTTCCATCTTGTTACAATGATAGAAAAAAAAGTTAATCCTATTTTTCAAAATCAAGTTTAGAAGAACCCTAAAGCAGACTTCGAAAGACTTTTAGATAAAAGCTTTGTTGAAGAAAAGAATCAAAAGATTTCATTTTTTAAGAATATCAAAGATTGTAACTTTTAAGTTTGATAAATAAATTTTTTGCTTGCCTCTAAATTTTCTTAGTCATATTTTTCATACAAAATTTATGTATACAATGCTCAAACAAATTGGAATTTTAATCATGTTAGAATATGCCTCCATTGAACAATAAGCCACTACCTTGTGTCAATAGCACTAGAAGCTTTTTCCCTATGCGTTCTTACTTGTATTTTGCTGATTCATTTCCTCTAATTTTGACAATAGTGTCAGCCACTCTTGAGATTTAAATTACATGTAATACCTTGCAAAGGCTTGCATTACTTTTAACCCAAAAATCGTATTTGGGCTCATAATTTTTTTTTACTTCATTTTCATTTCTAAGATTTCATCCTAAAGTCCTTATGATATCAAGTAGCTTATCAAGCATTTCTTCGAGTTCTATAGTTTTCTTAATTGAATTTATCACCTAAACAATTCCTATAAATGTCATATTGGTTTCTGCATGACAAAAGATAAAAAATAGATTTAAAAATATTAAAAATATATGTATGGGTTATTTACACTTATATTTATGTTTTAATTATAAGTCAATTACCTTCAATAAATAAGTTTTTTTCAATGATATTTTAAGATTATTAGCTTTAAAATTTTTTTTGCGATAACTGAATTTGAAAAATAATCAATTATTATAAGATTAATTTGGGGTTGCATTTAAAGTTTGGAGAATCAACTTTCTTATATTTATTATATTCAAGCTTGATATATGTTAGATATTTGACCCAAACTCTAGTTAAGAATCAATTTGGATTCTGGTGGAATTTAATTGGTTAGAGATACTTGACAGTTAAGTATATTTAATAAATAAATATTCCTAAATGAAAAAAAAATTCAATGAATAAGATTTCTTGATGATCAAATAAAATATTTTTTAAATATAGGATGGGTGTTGACCTTTAGAATTATGAGAGTGGTGTAATTCTTGGGGAAATGAGTTTGTAAAGATTTCTAGAAGACTTTGGTAAAACATGGGTTAATAGTACAAAGGGTATTCCACGTGCTTAAACACTAGGGAGCATAAACACTTGGTTTGTGTCGATGGCTTTGATTTAGTGTGTTATTTTGACCTCTTTGTATTCTTTATATCCATATGAGGTTTTTTTTCTCTTATCCATTGATGTAGGCAAGTAATGTCAAACCACGTAAAATCTTATCTTTTTTGTGTATGACTTAACTCTGAATGGATCTCGATGTTAATGCGTCTCCACTTGAAAATTCTCAATAAGTGGTATCAGAGTCATGATTCAAGACTAAGCATGATGAGATTATGAGTAATGATGATTATTCAATTTCAGAGAATTTATTGTTGCTAAAGGTAAGCATTTGATCGATTCGATCAGTTCGAGTTTAAAAAATCAGCAATACTGAAAAAATTTATTGGGTTCAATAAGTTGCTTTCTCTATATAAAATAATAATATTAGCTTTCCATTTTCAGTTAGGTCTAGATAAAAAATTAAACATTACTATGAAAAGCAAAAAAAACTTTTTTTTAATTCTTTTTTGAAGCAATGGACAATCAAATTATCAGTCTATCTCTATCACTATCAACAGAAAATAGAGTTGAGCAAAGTTTGGGTTCTAAAAATAGCTACTTATTTTCAGAAGGTCATAAAACATATCTTCGATCCCCCATTTGTCCCTTTTTTCTTTCTTCCTCGAAAGATAACATAATAATCTCATTACCATTTTTCTATAACAGTTTTTGAATTAATGTTTCCCCCACTTGCGATCGGCAAGAAGAGGCACCAAGTTGGTCGAATTGTTTTATGTTTTACAGCTTAGGGTTTCAAAATAACTAAAAATGTCATAGGTTTATAATTTATTTTGTAAAGATTAGTTTCAAAATTTTGTTTTAAATTTGTCATTTATCATTGTGTTTGAGCTGTTATTAGCTTATAAGCTTGGAATATTGGATGGGTTATTTTGATGGGCTTCAGCTTATGGGTAATGGGATATTGGGTTTAAGGATTTAATAGTAATTTTATTTAATTAGGGGTCAATTTAATCAGTTGATTCAGTTTAAAAAGATTAAAACCACAAACAACTCAATTAAACCTTCTTAAATCGACTAACTCTTAATCAGGTAACCGGAACTGAACTAAATCGACCCAAACAAACCGAGCTGAGTTGGTTTCTGTTAGTTACTTTGGCTAGCCAAACTTCTACTTACCCCTATTTGCTGCAGATTGTGTTCGTAAGATTGTAGACACACAAAAAAGAGATTTGCTACAACAAGGTTTTAGTTGTAAGTAGAGTAGTTATCAATTGATCTAGTGGTGCTTGAACGAATTTCTAAATCTCGGTGAGAATTGATTCTGTTAAAGGTTTGAGGCAATAGATGTAAATATTAGGTTATTGGAATTGAGCACATCAAATACCTTGGATATGTTCTCACCACTTTAAAGGCATAGACACTTTTCTTGTATTATCATACTCCAACTCTTGATGAATAGTATGCAATTTTTTAGTTGTGTGACGTGCCTTAGAAATATGTGGAAAATAATATTGTTCACCCTCCCCCCCCCTCCCCCAAAAAAATGGCAAGGCTTTTGACGAGAAAAGTATGGCAATTCTTTTGTGGGAGTTGGTAAGAACAAAAGATCTCAATGGTACCCAGCTAGTGATTTCTAGAGGAAAATCACGGTGATAATTCCTATGATAATTCCTATTGAGAAAGAGCAATTAGAACTTATTCTATTTTGGACAATTGGGATTACTTGAAGCCAATGTTTTCATAGAATTTGTGTCAAGATAGAGATTTCTATTGGAGAATCAATTTGGACTTTGGTAGAATTCTATTAGTTCAATATTACTTACTAATTAAGTCTATTTAATAAGTAAATATTCTTAATAAGAAAAAAATCTTAATAAATAGGATTTTTTGAAAATTAAGTAATAACTTATCTAATTGTAGAATAAGTGTTGACCTATATAATTATAAGAGAGATGTAATTCTTATAAGATCTCCACGTGAGAGATGAGTTTGTAAAAGAGTTTAATAAAATAAAAAACTGTGTTAATGAGATAAAGGGTATTTCATGTGTTTCAACACTCAACGGCATAGAAATTGGGTTTGTTTTGGAGGCAAGGGTTCAACGTTTATTTATTATGTGTTTTAAATTTTATGTAATCTTTACATCTATACCAAATATTTTGTGCCTGATCCACAGATGTAGGCAATTGAAGTTCAACTAGGTAAATTTTTATCTCTTGTACGTATAAATTAACTCTGTATGGATTTCGGCACAAGCATATCTCCGGTTGAAATTCCCAACAACATGAACTACGGACGAACCGAGAAAAAGCAATGGCATTTGATCAACGTGCTCTAAATGTTTTTATACTATTTTTCCTTTACTCTTTCCCTTTTTTTGTCCTACTTCCCTTGAACATGTCAAGTGCACCATGCATAAATATTGTCTGATTAATTATTAAAACTAACAAGAGAGAAAAAAGGTTTATATTTGTTCATATGATAATACTAAAAACAATTTAATTATTAATAGAAGATTTGGACAAAAGATAATATGTAAAGTTGTACATACAATATATACAATATGTATGTGTACTATTAAAGTCCAATAAAAATAACAAAACCTTTTAAATTATAAAATCTATAATATTTATATGGATAATCATTTAATATATTAATAGTAAAATATAAAAATTTTATGAGTAAAATTAATAAATTATCCATATATAATTTATTTATTTTAAATATATCTTAAAAGAAAGGCATTGCTTTATTTATTCACTTGCAAAATTTTTACCTTCTACTACTTGTGTATAGAATAATTGTCCTATTTAAACATGCTTTTCTTTGTTCTTTTATCTTTCTTAAATAGCACCCAACTTTGGGTTTAGTGCAAGCAATGTTTACATTCTCTGCTATTTAATTATACTTCTCTTCTTTGGCTACAACACTCTACAAAAAGGACTTGGAGAAAAATACAAAAGAACTCATCAAATAGAATCCTGGAATATTCGTTCTTTTTTTTTCTTCTTTTTCTTTTCAAATCCTTGTATTAAGCTTCTGTTAGAAGAAAATTAAAATCATCCTCCTTCGAAACTTGAGTTTCTTAAGATTATATTTGGTCAATAGAAAAGGGTTGATATTATTGTTAAAAATAATAAAATATTGAATAAATAAAAATATAAATATAAAATAATATTTTTACGTACTAAATTATTTTTGGAACTTTGATTCTTACTATTTTTTAGAAAGAGATAAAGAAATTCACTGATTAGTAGTGTCTTTTCTGGATTAAATTGTCTTGTGAAACTCTTTTTCCTCCACATTTTCATAAAAAATGGTTCAAAGTTTTATGCCAACCCTAACGAGACCCATGAAGCTTTTTAGTGTGAGATATCAAGTTTTGGGGTCAACTAGAGCAGTTCATAAGATGATCAGATTAGTAAGAACTTAATCCTCCACTGGAGCTACTTTCTGCCACCACTAAACGGGACGCCTGTGCTGCCTAGTTCTTTGACCAAGATGATCTCCCAATGCTAGCTGTCAGCAATAAGTACCACTCATTTGAGCTGGATAAGCTCGATCCTATCTATTCCCCTAGATTTTGTGGACCAGTATTTTTAACTTTCAGCCCTCAACCAGTTACCTGCCATACTCTTTATGGTAACACCCCTTTTCCTTCTTCATTCTAAATCACATTCGGGTTCTTGATGATCCAAACAACTACGCACAAAAAAGGAAATCCGAGAACCTCTCATAATGGAATAGAATCATGATACTTTTTACCGCCCAGTGCCAGCACCTCACTACCTCTTTTGAGAGTTCTTTTTTCTTTTTAAATGTTAAGATTTATTCGAGTATGAAGATATCGGCCGCAAAAACAAATGCCCCTCCATATGTTTCCACTTCTTCAACGTCACCTACGGATTCTCCAAGAGGAAACTGCCACTTTCTCACTCATCATACCCAATGGCAAACCATGGATTTGAACCCAGAAGGGGCACCATCGATATTATGGAATCTGGAACCTATGAGCCACCAAAATCACCTGACACTATCAAAGCTTTGTTAAAAGATCACAATCGCGTACTAACTATGGCGTAGTTTGTTGGAGGAAATGATGGAACACGTTTAGATATATGAAATGATAGTCGGATTAACTGATCCCCAGTCATAAACTAGACTAGATAATATTAATTATGATCATAAAAATATAATAAAAAAATAATAATTAAAATATGATATAATATGAATGTATTAAATTTACTAAACAAAAATTATTAATGTATTAAAATTTATATAAATATAAAATAATTTAAACATAATTATAATATAAAAAATATAAAAAAATACCCGTTGCTACATCTATTATAAACCAATGTTATAAGGTGGTTTCCTTTCGAAACCTATGAAAGTTTCTATATTAATCAAACCAAAAATTAAAAAAAAAAAAAAAAAAGAATTTGGAAAACTGAGACAGAAGGAGTGACACGGAAAACATTCCTCGTTTGCCAGCGGGGCAAGTGAATGGAAACCTGAGATCCTCAGTCTGGACTCTGGAGGTTTGTGTGGTAGGGATATTTACATGGAGGCTGCTTCACAACATCTTGCCCACAAGTCGTGCTTTACTGTTGAAGGGAATTCAGGTCGTAGATGATAATTGTCAAGTTTATAGTTTTCGGTGTGAGAACTTGGCAATATGTTTTTCTTTTTCGACTGTGTGCATAGCAAAGCTATCTGGGTTATGTGTAAATGTATGATTACAACCTCCGCAGGAAAAGTACCTCATCTCAAGCAATTAAGCTGGTGGATAAATTTCACTTTCAGGCATGCTGTAATCGACAAGGACTGAAGTCATAATATTTACCGGTGTTGGTCAGACCCGCCTGATGGTGTGATTAAACTAAATGTTGATGCAAGATTTTGCATACAAGAAAGAAAAAAATTGTTGTTAGCTGTGGCAAGGGAAAATAAGGGCAGAATATGTTTTTGTGCAATCGCATTGACAGAATCAATGGGTTGTATTTTTTATTCGGAGATGTTGCCTACTTTATTTGGACTTCAAATGGCAAGAGATATTCTTTTTATTAAAATTGATTGTTTGAACATTGTTACTGAAATATTTAAACAATGCCAATCTAATTAGGAGAACGGAGGTATAATTGGGGATATTTTACATTTGATTGTGATGTGTTGTGGTTGTAATTTTTTACGTAGAGTGCTAATAAATTTACTCTGTAATTTAGTTAAGATGAACTGTGAGGTGGAGGAACGAAAGTTGTGGTGGAGATCTAGTCCAAATTTCATTTTAGCTTTGCCCATTTTACAGATTTTTAATTAAATTTTAGTGTTTTTCGTAAGAAAAAATTAACGTTTGAATGACAAGCAATACGAGACACAAACAATGACATGAAAAATTGATAATGTCGACTTTAATAAAGCACAAATCTTGTATCTTGTTGGGAAATGTTTTGCGAAATTAAGGCACATATATATTAGAAAATATATTAGAAATAGTACTTATTGCTTGAGATTGAAATCAACATGAGGGCTTACAAAATGACAGCTGACATGGTGCTTAAAGGAATATGAAGAAAATGACTTAAAAAAAGAAAAAGAAAAAGCGCATGATAAATATTAAAGGCCCCCCAAATCATGTTGCTTGGTAGTAATACTGAGACAGCAAGCAGCTCCCAGCTAACGAACGCAACGTGATGCAGAGCGGGTATAACCTAATTTACACAAGGTCTTCTTTGGCTTGTCAAAGATTCCAGGTCCATAAGTGCAAATGAAAATCTCAACAAGGAGAGGGAACTGCAACAGCGCGAATAGGGTAACCGGCATGCTAGCAAGCAAAATAATTGGAAACAAAACCCATGCTATTCGTTCTCGGAGAACTATGTACAAGGCAACCCCAAAGGTTACCATCATGGTTGCTATGGAGAAGAAAAGCATGGAGAGCCCAACCATCAATTTTGTAGGCACAGTCTGCAGGAAATCCTCCTCCCTGTACCGAGATGTCAGGATCCCTAAGAACATCAGCAATGAAGTTGTAGAACTGAAAAGTGATAGAGCATCTGATATCATGAAAATCAAGAAGGAATTTCGATTCAAGTAGATTGGGATGCCCGAGTTATCGTATCCACCAGGCACCGTAAACACTGCTGAAAACATAATGGTGACGATTAGAGCAGTAACAACTGTGCAAGACTCGGCAGTTTCCTTTGTCCATTGCTCTCCTTGTTCTACTAATTTCTTATGATGATCCGTGAACAAAGCTCGGGGTGTTTTATGATGGTTGTTGATCATCTCCTTATACTTGGGTTGCACAACTCTCTCCACCTCCTGCAGTTGAAAATACAAAGAATTAACCAGGGTACTTAAATTTTAGTAGCAAACGACATTTTCAATCACGTTGAGTTTATCGCGGTTTCAAATTTAAGTAAATATGGCAACAAAGAATATGGTAACAACGACACTGCAGAGGCTATTTAAATAATCTCGTGAATTCACAATTTAAACCTACAAAAAAGCTTATCCATGTTTAAGTAACATTGAGTCACCTTAAACCATTGAAGCTCCCTTTGCATTTGTAAAGCTGCACCACAAACACGATCAAGCTGAGAGGAAGGGGCTAAGAAGGCAGCCTGGTGTAACATGTTGTTAAAATCTCTATCCCAATGAGTTGCCAGGGAGTTTTTCTTAGCGCCCATTTTATATATAAGGCTGAAAATCTTTTCCTGGCGCTCAGCGGTTGCAACAAAAAATATGTTGCGGTCTTTATCATCATAGAACCATATCACTTCAGGATAATGTTTCATGATCTCTGTGACAAACTCGACTATCCCTTGCTTAACTGCTTCAAATAGTGCTTTTTTTACCATAGCCTCCAATTTGGACTCATTCTCTAAATTCGATACCTCTCGGCAAATACAAGTTAGAAGCTCTTTGGCTTGAAGATGTGTCAGCTTTAACTCGTATATTCTTGTAACGCCGGGGACTGATGGCAAGAAGTACAGTAATTAGGCTTAAATCAAATAAGAAAGCTAATGCTGAAGTTGCTTGTTTCTTACCAGCAAGTTTTAAGCCTTTCCAGAATATTTCTGATAGTTGGTGAAATGCTGCATAAATGAAACTAGATTTTCAACTGAAGCACAAATTTATTGATGCTTGTATTTAGAAAAGTAGTTAATTTTTTTTTCTCAAATAGATCTAAAACAATAATATCAGAACAAATCCAAATAAAAGAAAAGGTAAATTTTCCACAGATAAGAAATCTCAGTCTTGTTACTTTTTAGTTTACCTCGTTTAGTGAAGCTCCTTCGATGGGTGGGACCTTCATGCGGCCTTTCAATATCTCCAGAAGCGGTGAGAGAAGCCTTTTGTGGATCTAAATGAATACCTGATGTCAAGAATGGATAAAGCAGCCTCAGATAATTCTAAATTTAGTATATAGCTCAAATTCCCATTTTGTTTCAACAGACAACAAGTTACCAACATTTATATATCCACCGCTGCCAAAGTGCAAGTTGAGTTCCACTCGGGAATGCCGATGGTTTTTGAGCCAATATATGAAGGGCTGTGTCATTATCCGTATCATCGGCAATGGCCAATAGCGGGTGGCGCTGGACTAGATCCAAGGCAATATCTGAAGCGAGGAACAGGTAAGGGTCAAATAGGAAAAAATATGAACATATGTTAATGTTATTCTAATTCAAGTGCGAATGTTAGATATGAATATAATTATGAAATAAATATGTTAAATTTTTTCAAGATTTTTGGTTAGTTGAAAGATCTCGAAAAATTACATCATTATACTTATGTTGAGATATACGACAAATATAAGAATCTCTAGAAAAATAAAGAGTAGAGAAATATAAACATGAACAAAGCGAAAGGGAAGGGTATATGTCTGTTCAAAAATCAAAAGAGATGATAAAAACCATCCTTTCCGTACCGTAAAATTCATCAATAATACAAGCAGTGAGGAGAATAGCTCCATGGTTTTTACTTGGATCAAGCTCTTCTATGGGAGTCTCCAAGTAAAGGTACTGCACCAAATCTCTATGTCCATAGAGAGCAGCTACGACCACGGGGATCTGATCATGATCATTCGGAATTTTAAGCAAGTCTCGATTCTTTTTCACCAATAACTCAGCAATCTCGGGTACTCCTCCAATGGCAGCGAAATTAAGGGCTGTTGAACCATATTTCTGTTTAACCGCTGTTTCTGATGCAGACATGCGCCCCACCAACTCCTCAACAATCTCTACATGACCAGCTAGGACGGCAATGTGAAGGGCGGTGTCTCCATCTGTGGAAAGGCTGGCGGAAATTGCATCCGGATGCTGGTCCAGGAATTTCCTGGTTGCTTCCAAATCACCACCATCCACAGCTTTGTACAAGCGCAGATATCGAATAGATGCATCCTTTGAATCTGCCATGTTTCACAATAAAGTAGTTTCAATAAAATCACAAAGATACAAAAACCTTTTAGATGCAATTTCAAGTTATCTAGTTCCCAGCTTCAATATCCATTGCAAAGAAATTTCGGTAGAACTTAAGAGATTGAATTTACCTTTATCCTCATATGTGTTGCTCGTTGATTTCTTATAAGGGGGAGCCATAGAGCCATGGGTGGCTTCCAGAGGCCGCATTTTCTAATTGAAAACAGCCTATTCGACAGTATATTAAAAAAAAAAAAAGTAAAACTGCCAGAGAAACAAAATTGACCTTAACAATTTGCTCTTGAAATTTAATTCAATTTAACAAAGTTAGGAAATTAATTTAAATATAATTTTTGTTTTCGATTGACTCTTTTTCCTTTCCGAGAATTCATGGACATGCAATGCTTCAAATTTGTCAAATGATGAAAACATTATAATATATAATAACCTTCAAGATATTCTATATGTTGGGATGCAAATTAATCCAATTTTTCACATGACCCTACATAAAAAAAAAAAAACGTACGCAACATATACCTTTATTAATGATCACTTACGGGCTATATTTTCCAAGCTTTTTTGCACTGCAAAATTGATTGCAATTAGTTATCGGATAACCCAGAAAAATAAATTATGGCACTAATTTATGTAGCAAAGATTAAGGGTCTGGCATGATGCAAAAATATGAAGAATTCAAATATATATATTTTCCCCTTCGTGGAATATTGCTGCAACTGTGTTTAATTTGCTGCCCCAAAGCACTAGTTTCTTCCTATAGGTCTCTCCAAAATGCCGGAGTACTTCTAAAAGTATAAACAAAGAATAAGTAATAGGATGTTGAAGAGAATTTGGAGTACAAGCTTAAAGAAGAAGAGAGAAAAAGAGTGCAAAAGGAGAGTAAAAGAAAAAGAAAAAGAAACATTGTTTGATACTACTGGGAAATCATATTATAGATTTTGCTTACTACTATTGTTTAATTCCCTTTTTCTTTTTGTCTTGCCATTTTTTTACTATGCCTCGGCTGGCAGGCATCTCACTTTAAATTAAAGATTCTTTTCAAGCCAACTGCTTGAATCAACTTGCAATTCCTTTTGGATG
>JBBYHO010293379.1:0-30866 GCA_038382025.1 Adansonia gregorii | reverse complement strand
CCCTGGCGGGCAATTGTTATATCCTCTCAATAACTCTATCACTAAATACAACTTCATTAAGGAGTAAACTTTGAAGGATGGTTAGATAACCTCAGGCTCTATGAATTTGATAATCATATAACCTCTACTTGCTCAGAGTTTCAAATCACGTAAAACTCCTATTAAAGCCTATATAAAAAAGTAGCATCAGCATTTCTGAGGTATAAGCTCTTAGAATTCTTTCATTCTCTTTTTGTTCTTCATTCATAGTATCCTTACTTACTTAAGCATTGGAGTGTTCCCCTAGAGTCAAACTCCTGATCTCTTTCACATTTGCTGTTTTGTAGGATTCTTCTTTAGCATCTCTATTATTGCATCAACAACACCATTTTGATTAAGGAATAGCTAAAGCACAAGGAGTTGATACAAATGCCTTGAGGCAAAGCTCTATGAGGAAAAGTTTTGCACTTCCACACCCCCTAATTGTCTCCCTTCAAAACACTATACAGTTCTGACGTGGAAGGCTAAATAGAGAGCTCTTAGTTCCCTTTTATATAGTTTATTAATAATAATTATATTACATGTCTTTTAATAAATAATCAAGGCAATATCTCAAGTTAAAAATAGTTCATAGATTGCTTTTAGTGTCTGAAAAGGATCTTCTCAATTATTTTTAACAACATAATATCTTTTTTAAAAATAATTGAATCAAAATATATTTTCAAAAATAAAATGGAATTAATAGGTAAATTTCCCATTATTATATAAGTGAGTATTGAAATTTACCATTATACTTTATTTTAATTGATATTTGCCATTATACTTTTGAATTAGGTGTAAATTTGCCACTATAAGTTAACTGAATATTGAATTTTGACACTTTACATTGAATTTTTCAACCAAATATTGTAATTGAATTTTATCACTTAACTTTGTTTTTGTATGATTTTAAGACAATGTAATAAAAAAATTTCTTAAAATATTTTATTTTAGTAATCAAGGGTTAATAAATTAATTAATAAAAGATGATAACAAAGTTTTAGCTTTTTATAAATTAAAAATTTTATGCTAATTTTTTTTATTTTTATAAATTAATTTTACTTAATATCTTTCAAAATCAAAATTTTAATGGCAAAATTTAATTAAAGATTAAAATTTATAGGTAAAATTCAATCAAATAATAGTATAGTAGTAAATTTGTCTTAATATTAAAATTAAAATGGCACATATCAATTAAAATAAAGTATAGTAGCAAATTTTTTATATCCATCTATGGTATAGTGGTAAATTTGCCCATTAACCCAATGAAATATACAAAATTTTGTATTTCATTAGGTCCACTAGTAGGATGCAAAGAATTTTCTTTTTCCTAAACATATAAAACATGATTCATGCAATACATAAATAAATGAATTTAAGAAACAAGAGTTATTTTTAAATACCAAAAATTAAAATTAATTTTAATTGAGATTTACGATAACACATAATTAAAAGGTATTGATTTACAAGCGTCGTGGGTGCTAATCTTTCTCCACACATAATCGACTCCCGAATCTTAAATTTTTTTTTGATTTATAAGTGGATTTTAAAATCCATTTTTAGGTTTTGTAACCCTCAGAAGATGAATTTCAATAGGTAGCCAATCAGATATAGTCTAAAAAGATTGGTAACGACTTTTAGTTTATTGGTTATTTCGTAATAGCCATACAGGAAAGTTAAGTGAACAACTCATTTCAATGACTCAATCTCAATGTCGAAACAAAATTTTTTTCCTTCTCTGACATGTCAAATTTGCATTTGACATGTTATGATAGATAATTTTATTTGAATTAATTGAATGAAATCAATTTTAATTTTATTAAGATTGATGACATTGATTTGTTTGATTGTTCACTTCTCTTTTCATCTATTTAATAGTCATGTAGACATAAATTAAAACTTTTAAAAATATTTAAAGTGATTTTATAATTTTAATCATTTATTTATATAATTATGTAATTCCATAAATACAATTGACTTCTTGACGAAACTATTATAATATATTGAATTTTAACTTTTGATTAAAAAGAAAAAACCAACATAATAAAATTAAATTGAAATTTTATTTAAAAAAATTATTATTTACAGTTTATTATTTTTATTTTAAGTATCGAATTCAAATTAGTACAAATTTATAACCAAAATCTTGAGTTTATAATTGAATAAGTCTCAAGTAGTTTAAAATTTAAAATATTTCGAGTTTGTATCATTTCAAACTTAAATAATTCATACTCAAGCCCATCAAATTCAAGGCTTTATGGAATCAAATCTTTGATTTTTTTTTAATCAAATCAAGTTTGCTATGTTAACAAAATTTATGAAACAAAGCAAAGTTAACCTGAGAAATCAATGTCCAACAAATTTATAAACGTATTAAGAGTTGGTATGATTTATATGAATCCAAAGATGCTAGAGGCATTTGACTTTAGAGCTAGCATTGAAAGTGCTCTCTTTTGCTATGTTATTCCACCCTTCAAGTTCATTTTTCTTGAAGTATTCAACATCTATGTGACATATATTCGAACATAGATATAGGATGCATTCCTCCAAAATGCATGAAAAAACAGAAAAAAAATTGAGCATATCCATATCTGATAAATACCGTATCCGAAACCGAAACTAAGATCTAAGTCTGAATAACATTTCCCTTGAGCAATACTAACCCAATAGCCATATATAAAAGGGTAGAACGATAATATCTACAGAAGGTAAAACCAAAAACCTAAGCAAAAGGCCTTTCATTTTTGTCTGCAAGCACGAGGGAAAGCTGTTTACTGTTCTTTAGACAAATCATCCCTTTGCCTGCGCATTCGAGCTCCCCACGACATGTTTCCTTCGGCATCCCGGGTCACGCTTCTTCGCTTCAGCTCCGATAGTTGAGATTGCCAACGATTTCTCCACGCACTCCGCTCTTCTAGTTCCTGGTAGCAAAGAGAATATAAGAATTGAAACCAAACGAAACTTATTTCTCTTGACCAGCTGGTAAGTATAGGCAAGAATGTTTAGACAGAATATGCATATTTGACAGTCCCAAAACAAACTATTGTCAAGGAAAGCAACAAGGTCTCCTTTTTTTCCTCTGATAAACATGAGCATGTTAAGGGAGCATGGAAGGTGCTCAGGTTTGAACCCAAGACTTAAAACATACAAGCTGTTGTTTACCTTTGACCTATGTTATTCAAACTCAAATGTGAGTGTCGGATATGATATATGTTGATATAAGTATGTTCAACTTTCCCCAAGTATTTTCAAATATTTGGAGGATCGTTAGAAGGTCATATCCCTATACCCATATCTGAATAATACATTGGACATGATATTCAAATACAGATACTCAACAAGAAGAAAAATCGTAGCAGCATATCCTCTGACTACTAAGAAGTTCTATCAAATAGAAAGAAATGTTTGCAACATGATGAATCAAGAAACAATCTAGAAAGCAAGAGTACCAAAACTTTGAAGAATGACTAATTAGCTGCTTTTATCATTGCAAAGAAAAGAAGCTTAGCACAAGCCAGCTTCACGGAACTAAAAGGTATTTTAAAACTCTATTCAAAGTTCTACCTGGGGTAAAAAATCGCTAAAATAACCAAAATAAAAGAACTCAGAATTTTACCACTTTACCTGGATAAACTCATATAGCTTTTATTGCATCTATATAAGCCTTCCAAATAAACATTTTGCTTTTGATTTGTACCTAAATAAACTTTAACCTTTGATTTATACCAAAACAAACAATATGAATCAATATTGCATTTGAAAAAAAGATTTTATTTGGATATAAATCAAAAGATAAAGATTTCTTACTTAAGAAAAGTAAAATAGTTTAGGAGCGCTTTTAATAATTTAGCCATTAAAAATCTAATGGATAAGAGTTTAATTGTTTATTCCCTATAAGCCGGAAACTATACAGGAACTTGATCAATATGGATGTAAGACAGAAACAGAACTTTAACTGATAAAACAGCAACTCACTATGTTACTTGGATTCAGACATGAGTATCGTATATAGGTATGTACCTGATATGAGTATATTCAATTTTTTTTTTTTTAAGTTTTCCAAGTTGGAAGATCTCTAGAGAGTCATATGCTCATATCCATGTCTGAAAATATGTTGGACACAATACATACATAAGTACTTCAAGAAAAATAAAGAGTCGGAGCAAGTCTTAGACACTAAGACAGTGAACATATCAAGTCACAAACTAAGGAGTAAAGACAACAACGAAATCAATCATAGTAGATGAAATTCTCAGTTTTAACATTTCCACGATTCCATCAACGTGGGGTGGATGCTTATGGAAGCTCGAGGGAGCCTTGTTCTATCTAAATTTTGATAATCCCTACACATGTAAAGATATTTATACATATATAGATATTGATATTGATTAATTTTTAATTTGCAATTAGAAATTAACATTGTTAATTCATCCATTTCTTACATAATTTCATTACCTAATTTTATCTATTCCAATTTAAAAAGTCTTAAAATTATAGTGTTGTTTGATTATTTATTACACTCACCCATCGTTACTTACAAATTCAAGAAGCTTTTCACAAGCCTTAAATGGAAATCATGTAGATTTAATAAAAATTAAATTTACATTTCGGCTTTTTCAACAAAACTCAAAGTCTCCGATCAATAGCCACACACCTTTTCTTTCCTCTTAAGCCAACTATTGACTTCTCTTCATATAGTTTTGTGGACTTATTTTTTTTTTTTTAGTATATTGACATATATATATATATATATAATCGGATACAACGATATGTACGTATTATAAACAAATAAATACAATTATATACAGTATTAATCGACTCCCTCAAAGCCAAAAGCCAAAATCTGCTAACGTTTGACCAACAAAAATAATAAGAAAACAAAGAGAGAGGAGCTGATTTTGAACCTAGTTTTCTTCAAAAATCAAACCAAATCAACTTTCCACCAAATCCCAACCAACATAGATTTTTCATTTTCTGTGATCACTTAATAGTACCTAACATAGGTAAGATATAATATTTTAAATATATAAAAAAATTAAAAATTTACGCTCGCTTAAGTCCGGTAACATAAATCTAAAATAGTAAGTTAACTTTTCCAACTCTAAATATATAAATCATCAATCTAATGCCCAAATTAAAGTAATGAATATTGTACCAGTAAACACATTATTTTTATTTTGATATTAATATTTATTGGTATCAATGTGTTTCGATATATCGTTTTGAATTTATCAAATTTTGAATTTTTTTATTTATATATACGAAAAATATTTTCAAATATAAAATAAATAAGATTAAATAAATTTCATATATCAAGTACTTATCAATTATGTATAATGTTATAAAAAAACTTCATCAACTATAAAAAGATTAAAATTTATCTATATAGTAAAGGAAAAACTTTCTAATGATTGTCAAATTTACGAGTAATTATATTTATTATTTATTAAATTTATGAGTAATTTTATTTAATATTCAGTAAATTTATAAATAATTATATATAATTCATCAAATTTCTTATCAATATAAATTTTTTAGAAACTTATGTTATATATCGACTAACATAACTATTTTTGATTAATACAACTGAAACAAACTGATATCTATCGATATGATCAATACACGCTAATATCAAAATAAAAAATATGCTAAAAATTTTTTATATCAATTTAATTAAAAATCGATATATACCCGTTGATACGGATACAGTACAGACAAGCATGCCCAAATGCATACCCAAACTTTTAGAATTTGAAATTCGAACTTGAAGTTATTATTTCAAATCTTTGAACGAGGAAATTAGTTTTGGGGAAACACCGATCAAACACTCCAACAGACCTATCTAGACAATTCGATTGGACCCGAATCTATATTTTCATGTTTTGAGCAAGTTAAATTTAAAAAAATATTTTTATATTAATATAATATATATTAATTAAATTTAATTATAAAATATATAAATATTAATAAAAAATAAATTTTTAATCCAATAAATAACAAAACGAATCTAAATAAAAGAACTGAATTAAATTAAAAATAAATTTAAATAAAATTTTAAATTTTTTCGAATAACAGCCGCTCTGACCCCAATCCAAGAGGGAAAAAACCAAAACTAAAATCAATTAAAAAAATTCAGAATTCAAAAGAAAACGAGAATACCTCATCGTATTCGTATCGGTAACGGCGTCTAGCAGAGAAAGCAAGATGAACACCCAAAGCCAAGTCTCTATCATACAACGCCCTGCTCCTGGGATCCGATAAAGTCTCATAAGCCTCTTGGACCCGAATAAACCGCTCTGTGAACTCCTGCACCCGCTCCGGCGGCGACACGTCTGGGTGGTACTTCCTCGCCAGCTGCTTATACGCTTGCTTTATTTCCGGTAAAGTACCCGTCTCAGGTATCCCCAGCAACTCATAGAAACTCACCTCTCTCCTCGCTTCATCGATTTTCGCCTTGATTTTGAACGACCCAACTTGTATCTTGATCGGGTTGATAGTTCTTCGTAACCGGAGGAAAGAAGTTTCCAGCGTAAATAAGCGGATGTCGCATCCCGGTATCGCCGCCAATCCGTAACCGCAACGCATCTTTATAATTTCTTTTTGCCGAAAAAGTAATTCTTCAATACGCCGCTTCTTTTGACCCAATTACTACTTGTTTTTAATCATTTTGTTTCCTTTTTTGTTATGCAGATTTGCAAAATGAAAAACTTAAAAGCAAAAAAGAAAAAGACAAAAAAATTGGGAATGGTTTTCTTGAGCATGTGGAGAGGGGTGAAGGGATGTTTGGGACGTGGGAAAGTGAAATCGGTGGGGAAGAAAATGAAAAGGAAAGGTTTGACTTGGTTTGGAGTAATGAATAAAAAAATAGGATACGATTATAAAGTAGTGAGAATTTTAATATTAGTTTAATCGGTTTGATTAAATTATTTTAGTTCAAGTGAAAGAAAAATAAACTATAGCGTATGAATCCTCGTATTATTACGAATCTATTGTCCCTTCAAAAATAATTATTATAATATAATATAGTATGAATAAATAAATTTATTTTATTATATTTATGTTATATGTAAAAAAAATTAAAATAAGTTGAATCGGTTAAAAATATTATTAGAATTAAAATGTAATTGTAGATTTGATTTCAATCACTTTTTCTTCATCTCTTAATTTATAAAAAAATAATGATAAATATTACAATTTAATTTATTAAATTTATTGATATTTGTTATTTACATTGATATTAAAAAAATATAACGATTCATCATAATTTATATCAATTAAAATAATTTTTTTTACTAATAATATTTTCTTTATTCAAAAACTTTTTCTAAAAAAAATATTTAAATTCATATAATTCATATTATTATTCGATATTTTAAATTTTACAAGTACTTTATCAATACAATAAATTTTGATTTTTACAAATACTTTATTAACATAATAGATTTTAATTCAATAATTTAAAAACAAAAAAATTAATATATATTTTTTAAAAATCAATCATTATATAATAAAATTGAAAGTTATTTGAATGATATCATGCACAAATACAGACACGACAAGAAAAAAAAATAATGTGACATAAAATAATAACAAATCTACGATACAAATACATGAAGTCTCTAAATTTATATAAAATGAAGATGACCAAAAATTAGGAGTTTTTGGAAATAATATTAATTAAAACTAATAATTTTGTACACGACACAGGCACGATACGACGAAATAACTAAAATATAATATAATATAAAAAATAACAATAAAATAATATGAATATTAATGTATCAAAATCTATATAATAAGAATTATTAACATGTCAAAAATTATATATACATAATATTCTAAGTATAATTATAACAAAAAAATAATATAAATGCACCATGTGCTAATTTTTTAAAATATCTTACAAGCTCACCCCTAGCCCACCCTTACAGGATTAACTCATATTTGGTTGGGCAGGGTTTGAATTTTAGTGATTGGAAATGACCCGACTTGAATCATTGATTATGTAATAAAATTTTTTTATCTATATTAATTACAAAAATATATAAATATTAATATAAAAATAATATTTTAAAATAGTTATTTAAGCTATTGGGCTGAGGAAGGTCAGGCTTAGACAAAAATTTAAAATTGACCGAGCATATGAGTAGATAATTCATACATGTATAAGGAGATATTTTTTGATTCATGGGCACTTATAATATGCTAATATGCATTACTATTCTATTACGGGATCATTTAACATCTTATAGTAACGCGACTGTTTGATTCATGAAATGGTGATTCTACAACCAATTTTGGTCTTATTCGTCAAATTTCCTAAATAGCCATTCCACACTTTCTCTACTCAATAGTTATTCTGATCTTAAACTTAATACAAAATTACTCTAGGAGATTCAAATCCCATAATATTTCATTATATTGGATCAAACTATTACTCTAGCTATTCCATTCTATTTTAACTCATTATGTTCTCACAGAATAGCTATTTTAATATAGCTTTATTCCATTTCACTGAATCAAACATATGATTAAATTCACAAATAAGATCAATAGGGTATACATTCTTTGAAACATACAATGCGAAATAATCTTCTCTCAATTCTATAAAATTGCATTTTCAATTTAAATTCGACACTTAAAAAATTGAAGAACTAGGCCATTCTTGAGATTTAAGAACTTATAAAAATGATTTAAGTGGAAGCATCATTTTTTTTCTTATAAAAAGAAATCGTTAAATTGATAATACTATTATTTGTTTTTATTTTAGAAAACAATAATAAAAAAATTTAAACAACAAAAAGTGTAATTGAAATTCAGCTGCAAAAATTGCATTAAAGTTACTTCTAAACTTGTGGCTTCTGAGATATATATTAAAATATATCTATAAATCAAATTATTTATTTGATTCATTTCGTTATATTCAAATTAAATTAAAATTGAGATATAACATTCGTAACTAAGCCAATTTGACATATTATTTTTAATTAATAAAAAATATTTTTATTTAATTTAATTATATAAATAAATATTAATATAAAATTTATTTTTTTAATATTTCAATACACTTCTGAACATTGAATCAAGGTTTTGAACTCGGCAAAACCAGGCCAAGTTTTGAAAAAGCAGTTTTTTCTCTATTCAATTTGGTCCAATTTGGTCCAACTTATATACAGCTGTAATCTACCACATGGGCACGAAATTTATTTTAAGTCACTAAAATTCCTCAATAATAATAATAAAAAAAAGAATATGAGGAATATATCGTACATAAATTTAATAAAAGAGACATAGTAAATAGAGATTAATAGGGAAGATTTGTGGGATACCCCAAATTGCTTCCGAAACACTACAAAGTATTATTTATTTATATCAAAATAATTTTAGGATACGTTTGGACCCTTCTATGTTTTCAGCTATATACGTACATTTATATATATATATATATTAACAATTGAAGCAACCCAAAAGACAGCAGATATAATCTGGATTTTTGAAAAATCACCTTTTCTTTCTTAAATATTTGCATGCTTTGTCGAGAATTAAATATAATAATTTATGTATTTATATTATGTTTATATATTATTACATATTATAATTATGTTTAAGATATTATATATTTAAATAAATTTTAATAATATAATAATTTATTATATAAATTTTAATATATTTATATATTTATATTTATATTTTATTTTTTCAAATTATATTATTTTTAATTTTTTATATTATATTTATATCATATAATTATATATTTAAAGTTATTAATTTTATCTCAAAATTAATGAATTTACTTGAAAACCACGTTTTCGGGAAAGAATGACTTTAAAATAGAAATTATTGATTAGTTTGTACTATAGATCCTACTAAATATTTAATGAATAAAATAATTGACATCATGGTTCATGCTTATCCAAGCTCCTTCAATGAAAAATTAAGACAATTTTTTATGGTAATTGTTTTATTTTTTTGTGATATGATGATAACAGCAATTTGCTGACGTCCGCACATTTTCTTAGAAACAATATATATATATATATATATATATATATGTGCGTGTGTATATATATATATATATGTATATATATCTATAGTGATTGAAACAAAGAGAAGAAAATTGAAGGCTAAAAATTAGGTTTTTTTATTAAAATATTATTAACATTTTTTATTTATAATTTTAAATTATTTTAAAATTATTTATCAAAATAAACTTATTTTAAAATATGTTGAAAAATCAACACTTAATATGTCAATTTTCAAGCACAATACTTTTTTTTTTCAAATAGAAAAATAATTTGAATGCTGATTTTTCAATAATTATGATAAAAAATTTTTAAATAGTTATATTAAAAAATATTTATATTGAAAGAATTTCAAAAAGGAAAATAAACTAATAATTATTAAAAAAGAGGAAAAACAAAAAAAAATATTTGCTAAAAAGGAAATACCAATTATTATAATTATTAATAAAAAGATTGAATTGTTTTTTACATCTGATTTTATTCTTCTCTTTACTGTTGCTCTTCTACACATTCTTAATAAAACTGACTTTCCCCATACATATAAACTATATATAAATTATATATATTAAAAATTTTATTTGAAAATAATAAAATATTTTAAATCCTAAGTTTTTGTCTAAAAAATAAAAAATAAAAACATATTTTATAATAAATCTTGAATTATCATTTACAAATAATAAAAAAATAACAATATATTTTATATTAGATCCTAAATTACTATTTAAAAACTAGTAAAAAAATAAAAAAATATTTTATATTAAATCTCGAATTATCATTTATAAATTATAAAAAAATAAAAATATATTTTATATTAAATTTTAAATTACTATTTAAAAAATAATAAAAATTCAAAAATTTATTAAAAATATTTTTTATTGAATCTCGAATTAATATATATTATATATAATATTATATATACTATATATTATGTTATATATGTTATATATATTATGATATAATATAATATAATATATATGTTATATATAATATAATATATAATATAATAATTAATAATTTTTAGAAAATAATTTTGATTTAATATTAAATATTTTTTAATTTTTATAATTTTATATTAATTTAGTATTGAATATAATTAGAGACTATTTTATAATTCGAGATTTAATATTATATTTTTAATATATATAATTTATATGTAATATAAGTAATAATATACATTACATAAAATATGTGAGGGTCAGTTATGATATGTGAGAGGTAGGTTCCCTTAGGAAGGGAACCGACCCCAATATATATAATATTATAATATATATTATATATAATATAACATATAATACAAAATATTTTTAGTAAAAAATAGTTTTAATTTTTATTATTTTTAGCTAGTAATTTAAGATTTAATATAAAATATATTTTTATTTTTTATAATTTGTAAATAATAATTTAGGGTTTTTAGTTTTTATTATTTTTAATAGTAACTTAAGATTTAATAAAAACAATATTTTTTAATATTTTATTATTTATAAATACTATTTAATATATATAATTTTTATACAATAATTTATATATCTATATATATAATTTATATATATATGAGAAGAGTCAGTTCCATTAAGAACATAGAGAAGAGCAACAGCAGAAAAAAATAAAATTAGGAGTAAAATGATAATTATAATCTTTTTATTAATAATTTTATTTATTATTATTTCTTTCGTTATAATAGTTTTTTCTCGTTCCTTTTTTTTTAATAATTACCTGATTAATTTGTTTGGAATTCTCCCAAAATTTATATAGTTATAATGCCAATTTCAAAGCATAAATTTTTTTAATATAATTATTTAAAAAATATTATTGAGAAATCGGTTAACAAAATATCGATTTTTCAACATTCAATTAAGAAATTAATATTTCATTAACCGATTTCTCCACGAAAATGTAAAAAATAAAACAATTTGGGTCATTGGAAAATGGCATTTGAATTACCAATTTTCAACTTGAAAAAAAAAAAAAAACTTAGGTGAGGAAATCGGCGCATAATATGCCGATTTCCCAACATGTAAAGAGAAAAAAAAATTCTATTGAGAAATCGACAACTTTAGTAATTTCAAAATAGTTTAAAACCATAAATAAAAATATTTTTAATAATATTTTAATAAAAACCCTAAAAATTACTAATTTCTTAAATATAAAAGTTCAAATCCAATTGTCTATTTGGCCCTTTTTTTTTTTCAACTTATTAACTTCCTATAATTAAAAAGAGATCAAATAGATTTTATCCCAACTTTTAAAATTTATAAATTACTTATTTTAATTGATTTTTTTTTAAAAAAAAAGGTAAGAGAAAACCGAGGAGCTTTCTCTTGTCTTATTCTAAACGTGCTAAGGAATATATATATATATATATATATATATATATATATATCCAAACTATCTTATTTGTCTTTCAAACTTTTCCTACAAAAAGTTCAATATCTTGAGAAAGGAAGTAGGGTTCTACATAATAACAATCCCATTGGCATAATAAATAACTTTTGAGTGTTAAATTATCGAACAGTTTTTACTTTTGTTAGGTTCTCATTTTTTATAAGAACATCATCGCAATTGACAAGTAAAAAATAATTTAAAATTTATTTGATTATAAATTAAAGTTTAAGGATTTATTTAAATATAAATAAAAAATAAAAAATTTATTTAAATATAATAAAAAATATAAAAAATTACTTAGTAAAATAGCAAAGCTCAAGGTTATTTTATTATTGTAGCCAATATTGAATTAAATTGACGCGAAAGTCTGTTGTCATTAATGCTCCCTTTGCATATAATGGTTACAATTATTTGGATACGTTGACATTTGCTAAACTAACTGCTATTTAAACACGTTTTAATTTAATTATAATAATAATAATAATTAAAGTAAGCTGTCAAACAGACTTGGCTTCTGTTGAGACTAGATAATTTATTTCTTTATTTTTATTTTTATATTTTTTTATATTTTAATTATATTTAAAATATTTTATATTTTATAAATATTAAATTATTAATAAATTATATTATATAAATTTTAATTTATTATTATATTTATATCGTATTTGTATTAATTTTTATTTTATATTTTAAATTTTTTTATCGTTATTCAAAATGTTTGAACCTGCAACACGGAGGGACAAAAAGTAAATGGAGGATAACGCAAGATTCGGAGGCTCATTGATTCCTCGACATTTGTTTAACGAACTTACCATTCACAACTTCTCTCTCTATTTCTCTCATTCCCCCTTTCCGTCTATCCATTTCTAGGAAGAAAAGAATAAGAAGAACATAAATTTTTTCTTTCCTTTTCATCTTTATTTTTCTTTTTCCTTCAATTCTTGACAAGTATCATGAACACCGATTCTAGTTCTGTCAGAGTGTGCCAAGAATAGGAAATCAAAGACAAACTTACATAAAACCAAAGGAAAAAAAATTATTGTTTCACAAAAAACTCGTCAAGTTTCATGATGGATTTCTTTTGTTTTAAATTGTTTAATGATGTTTGTTTTTATTTGATTTGATATGAATATAGGGGAAATTTGGGATATAAATCTTCGACCTGCAAATATCTAAATTAAGAGATCATTTTTCCATTGGTCTTTCTCGTTTATGATCAATGTCATCAGACAATATTCATGGACTTGTTTTGGCCGTCTCTTCAAGTATTTTTATTGGATCTAGCTTTATTATCAAGAAGAAAGGTCTTCAGATGGCTGGAGCAACTGGAACAAGAGCATGTAATTTATTTATTCTTTTTAATTGGAATTGCTTCAATATATTAAGACTTTTGGGTAGCTTGGTATGATTAATTTTTGTTTATGAATGAATATTGAAATGTATTTATCTTTTGATCTGACATCAGCTCAAGGAGGGTACTCTTATTTATATGAGCCTTGCTGGTGGGCAGGGATGATTACTAGTAAGTTTAACAACTAATACTTTAATTCTTTTTTTTTTTTATAATTTTTTCTTTGTTTTTTCTTGTAAGTTTAATAATTTTTAGTAATTTGTAAATTGGATTTTGCTCTCCTAGGAAAGAAATGCATGCCTCGTCAATTTTCAAGTTTTTTTTTTTTTGAGAATTACTGGGCTTTCTTAAGCAATTAAGGCTTGAGGTTATGTTATTAAAACTCATCATATATATATATATATATATACACACTTATATTAGACATATATTTAGACGTATAAGAGTATGATTTTTTAAATATATGAAAAATTAAAAAAAAATTGAGTATATCAGCATCGAACACATACATATGTCTAACACTCATGTCTAAATCTATATAATATAATTTCGAGTATAACAAAACCTTTGTTATTGGAATAAATTGTTAATGTGTGTATGAGAAATGTGTTTTATTGCTGTTCTCATTCAAGTGTATGCAGATCTTAAATGGCCAGAAAATAACAAAAGACGTGGATGTCTACACCAAGCAAGAAGTTTATGCACTCTTTTCTACTATGTTTGAAATTACAATCTTCCAAGTTTTAGCAAATAGTGTTGGAAAAAAATTAATGTTTATTCAATTTCAAGAAATTATAGAAGGTCAGAGCGAAGTTGTATTCAATGCTATATAATAAATAGGAGCCAAAGATATAGATACGTTGTTGCAGATTGCCATGGTTCCTTATGCTACATGTTTACTTTTGTTTTAAAATTGGTTCATAATCCAGAACTCTTGCTTAATTCATGTTAGTGTGCTTTAATTTTGCAGTGATAGTTGGGGAGGTAGCCAATTTCATTGCTTATGCATATGCTCCTGCAATTCTTGTAACACCATTAGGAGCTTTAAGTATTATTTTTAGGTATGGATTATGTTCCCAATTTTGTTAGTAGATATGTGATAATCATTTGACTATCTAGGTTTAATTCAAACTCATATAAGGAAATGAAGCATGTGGTAATAGATCTGGAATATTATGCAAAACATGATTATACAATGTGAAAATGATCCGAAAACAATTAAATTATGACAAAAATACAAACGATATGAAAAAATAACATGAACATGACATGAATACATAAATATTGGATTGGCATGCTCTAAATGTGGATTTAGGTAATCTAACGATGAAAATATTATTATGCAGTGCAGTGCTAGCACATTTTATTTTGGAGGAGAAATTACACATCTTTGGTGTGCTTGGATGTGCTTTGTGTGTGGTCGGCTCTACAACTATTGTTTTACATGCTCCAAAGGAAAGAAATATTGAATCTGTCAAAGAAGTCTGGCAGCTTGCAACAGAACCAGGTATGTCAGAAGTTCTATCTACTTGCTGATTATGTTTTTGTTCAAATTTATGCTAGGAGAAAAAAATTATCTATTTTTTGGAACTCTTCGCTTTCTTTAAAGTGCATGATACCTATGTCTAATATTTCAGACATGGGTATGGAAGTAGGTATGCTTCTCTAATTATATGAAAATAACCCTAGAAAAAATTAGGTATACTTACATCGAGTGCATATCTACATCGGATACATACTTACATCTGACACAACCTTCGAGTTTAGGTAATAAGCTTATGCATTCACGCAATTCTACTCTTTACATTGATACCTCATCATAAAATGATGAGTGTCTGTTTTGGATATATCAAAGTTATGAATCAATTAGTTTAAATTTCATTGTTCGCAGGTTTCCTTGTCTACACTGGTCTAATTGTGACTGTGGTATCAATTCTTATTTTTCGATATGTTCCACGTTATGGCGAAACTCATATGATAGTTTATGTTGGAATCTGCTCTCTCATGGGCTCTCTTACGGTTTGCTGATAACTTTCGATGTCTTTGTTTATTTTAATTATAACTTCAATAGCTATTCTTATAAATCATCTACATTTTTCCACATAGGTGATGGCTGTTAAAGCACTAGGAATCGGATTGAAACTTACGTTTGAAGGAATGAATCAATTTAAATACTTTGAAATATGGGTTTTCACGTTGATTGTGATATGTTGCTGTCTTTTGCAGCTGAACTACTTGAATAAGGTAAATGTTGAAGATTTAGATTCCAATGCATATATAATATATGATAGTTTTTTAACTTTTGCTGATTAACATAAACATTATTTGTCATATGTTTAGATAACTGACATATAGTGACCGGAAAAATGATATTGAATAAGTTTAAAAATTGAATCTCAATATCTACAACCTTCTCAGGCTGCAACATCCTCTTTTAGACATGGTGGACATTGGATAAGAAGATAGTAGTTTTAGATTATCCAACTCCTGGGCACTAAAAAAGTGTGCTGAAAAAGTGTTTTACAAGCTCGAATGTTGCTAATTATTTGTTATTAACCTATTTATAGGTTAAAAACAAATCAGTATTTTCTTGCGTCTATTCCAGACACTGCCTTTAGGACAATTTTTCAAAATTTTATATCAATTTCTACTTGTGATATTTGATTATTTTAGTAGATGAAGCAAGGTGCAAAGATGTTTATTCGTTTGGCAAATATCAGAGCTTTAATAAAACTAGCTTTATTTAGTTAATCTTTATAGTGTTTTTTTTCTTTCCTTTTTCTTAAAGTGAGATTTACATGTGTTTATTAGCAATAAGCTTAATTTTTAATGTTAATATAAAGGATTTACTTTTTTGCAGGCTCTAGATACCTTCAATACAGCTGTTATATCTCCTGTCTACTACGTGATGTTCACAACATTCACCATTATTGCCAGCATGATCATGTTTAAGGTGAGTTTTCTATGTCTCTTATTCATTTTCATATTCAACTCTGCATTCTATCTCTACTTTACTCAAACTCAAGATAAGTGTCAAAAATGGGATGACAAGTCGCATACTCATATTCATGTAAGCTAGATATATGCCAGCTACAAGTATTCTAAAAAAAAATAAAGACTTAGAGAAACATAGCTCTACATATCTTGTGCTCTTTACTTCCATGCTAAGAAACTGTCATTTACAAATGTTACAAACTTGTATTGATGATTTAATAGGCTTTAAAGGAGTGACACAAATTCTCACGTTTTCTTTTTGATATGTGTTTCTACTTACTTTCACCTATGTCTTTTACTCGTAATAAACAACTCCACCATTGAAAATTCTGTGCTTTATATATAATTATTTAATTCTTCTCCTTTTTTATTTTTATTATCATCAAACAGGACTGGGATTCTCAAAATGCGGCAGATATTGCAACAGAATTATGTGGATTTGTTACAATTTTATCAGGAACATTCCTCCTTCACAAAACAAAAGATATGGGAAAAAGTCCAAGTGTAATAACCCCCGTTTTTGCTAGCCCTGATTTAAATGCACCTTCAAACTACAACAACATATAGTCTAGGCTTCAAATTGCTAGCCTTCTTATTGAGATATAAGTTATTTGGATTTTTTATTTTTTTAAAGTATTTGTATTCGATATTTATGTTCTACGTATAATAAGATATGGATGTGAGGATATAATTTTTCAAATATATGAACAAATTTTTAAAAATAAAATATATTTGTATCGAATGAATACCCATACGTGATACTCATCCTAAGAAGATAGATTGAGATAATGGTTTTCGTTTCACCCCCTCAACGAAACAGCTGCGTCCACTACTTTTAAAAAGGAAAAAAGATGGGAGACATGTTTTTATTATTATTTTTTTAAAGTAAGGTTAAGCCAGATGCAAATTATTGACATGGTGAATCTGGAGGCATGGTACAAAACTTGCAGAGTTTTTCTATTTCTCTTCCGTTTATTCATTTCTTTTTAACATATTGTTAAACTAACTAGTTACTATAAAAGAGACATATTGTTATGTTATCTGAATATTTTATTTTTGTAAGATCTGTACAAATATTTAGATGTAAGTATAGGATATAATATTCCAAACATTTTCCCTCAAAAGTTCTATAATAAGTTCAAATAATTTGGACTCTAAAATTATTAAATATCTCAAAACTTCCGTTTTGCCAACTTATAAGAAATTAATAACAACTCGTGTAAGAACAAAACGTTGAAACTAGCAACACACACGAACTGTAGACTATATGAGATCACGAACACAAATAACCCGGCTTGTTGGTATAGCTTGTGTAAGAATTCGAACACAAATAAATTGGCTTCAAGGCATGTATCTATGCCACTATCTTTAAGGTCTTATTCGCTCCCACCTCTGGTGTGCAAAAGGGTTACTAGTGTATAAACCTCGAGGATACAACGAAACTTAATGACTGATTATGTATTGCACTGACGAAAACAGTCCATTGGGCACTAAGCAGTGTATTACAAAATTAGTAAACTTCGATAAAGATTTTCTGCAGCAAGTTTTTATGGAAGAAATTAGGAAGAGTTTGACTATGGAGAAATAAAGATTGAAAGTTTCAGTCATTTTTTTTTGCTGAACACATATATGTATCTATAGGCTATTACATGTCTGTTTAAACAGACATAACTTTGTTTGAAAGTCTTGTCTGTACATACACATTGTTAGAGTAAACGTGTTAATCTTTGTAGATATAATTCTTGATTCAGATATGTATTGTATGAATAAACCTAATTTGTTCATAATAATCAGACAAAAAATAAAATTTAAGTAATTATAAAATAATTAATTAATTAGTAACACTTGCATGTGCCATGTGCCATATAACATAAATATTATTATATTAATACAAAAATAGCTCACACAAGATTTGTTTTGTACCATAGCCATATGTATTCAATTTATTAAGGAGACATACTTTTCTATATTTAAAGAACTCACTCTTTTGTTTTTTTTTTTTCAACGTGAGATTCTATTCCACATATTATTTTGAAAATGTTTAACAACTTATACTAAACCTAAAGTTTAAAAGTTAATTAGGGTCTATTTTTTGTTCCTGTTCTTCTTTATATTTTTAAAATGTATAATAAAATTTAACCCACTTTAAAAAAATAGTCATCACTAAGGAAAATAAAAAATATATATTAAAGGGTTTTTAGTATACAATTAAAGATTTATAATTGATACATTAACTATGTATAAATTTATATATTGTTAGTTAATTAAATCATGTCATCTCTTTAGAAATAAACTAACCTATTTTTAGTTTTGAAATTTTTAATAAAATAACATTATTTAATTCCTTTACACGCTATCATTGCATCAAATACAAATCCAAAGATTAATAAATTAAATTTGTTATAAATTATTATCATGTTTCGAGAATTGAAGTCAATTTCATGATTTTATCCTTTAAAAAATTTATATAAAGATAAAATACTTTAAATAGGATTATAATATTATAAAATACACAAAAATAAGATGAATACATGAATTGTCATGTCTAATTTTTTTTCATTTCCTATCAAGCAAGGAAAATTATTGTTGCTCTTAATTCCTATAATAGCGTAAAAAAAAAGGTATGTCGTGTTCATTATTTAGTGATCATTGTCATTATTGTAATTAAATTAAAGTCTTTCAATAATTCTTGCAAAATCGACTATAATTAGGAATTAAAAAGTACTTATTCCATAAAATGTTATATTGAAATATAACTAAAAAAGTAGAAATAAAAAAAAGAAAAAGGATTTTAAAGTAGGCAATATGTGTTTAGTGTACAAAATAATAAGAAACTACAAATAGAAAAATCCTCAACCAACCAAAAAAACCAGTAAATTACAAAATATTTATACCACATAATTTCAAACATGAACAGATTACACTGTAAAAATATAATATGATAATAAAAATATAATATAAATATATGAAAAATTTATACAATACAAATTAACAACATCTCAAAACTTATATAAATATATATTATTTTAAACAAAATTAGAATAAAAAATAACATGAATAGATATGACAATGGATAGTAAAAATTAGATATTTGACATTGTTCAATCTTTCTTTTGGAATTGGATATTACGTATTCGAATATTAGATTTATTATCTACAATAGATTCATAGAGGATTCAAATACGAACCTTTGAATATCCATTATTCAAATTCACTTTGATTTTGGTCTAGATACTATTAAATATTTGAATCTTCTTTATTTATAAGATAACATATTTAGATATTTGATATCCATTCTATATTTAGTTATTATTTACTTTCATATTTTTATTTCTTTAAAAATATTACTATATTTGAATATTTAGCATATTTGGATATCAAACAAATGCTGTTTTTTAAATTAGTCACAAATTCAAATTATAATACTCCACTACTAAGAGAATAATAAACATATTAGAATTCCCAATCCATTAAACGAATTCATATATTTAAAATTTTTATATCTGATCCTCTATAATTTCTAAAGACAAACACAACCATATACAAATTGCCAGACACAAAAACATAAATTTTATCATCTCGTGTTTATTGCTCTGTTATAACAACCTATGCATCTAAGAAGAAAAAAGCTTGTTATAGCTCACTAGCTAGCTATTGTTAGGCTATCAGCTAGTTGGTTAGTTGGTTAGTTCTATTAAGTCTGTTAATAGTGGCTACACTTAGTAATGACTAGATAGTAATTGAATTTAATTCACTCGTTGTATATAAATATATATATAGAGTACAATAAGAATTAATACAATTCTTTTTTTTGCTATTTTTCTATTTCTATCTTCGTTTTCTCTATTTTCATCTTGCTTCATAACTTCAAAAGATGTTGTCCTCTACTAGTTTTCCTATATATGGAAGTGGTAACATACCACATGCATTATTTGGTATCAAAATTGCATTCTAGGCACCTCCGGTGGCTGAAGTTACCTAATCACTTGATTTCAAAAAGTTTGAGGAATTTATTAAGGAGTCTTAGAAGAAAATAATGGCAAGGATTCAGGGGTAACCAAATTTAATTTAAGCCCTACAAGCCATTATGGCTTGTAAGACATTAATATTTAGTGGTTTCATATAATCAAACATTATATTTTATTAATGTTATAAAGGTATTTCTTTATCTACAAAATTCGGTTGTATAAACCTTATAAATATCTTATGTAGATAAAGCCCATCAAACACATAGGCCTTGCAAGGGAATTATAAAAAGCTATAATTGTGAGATCCCTATGCATCAAAGCCATATTTCTAAAACCATTCCTCGTCATTGTATTGCCAAGAGAAGGCATTGATAATACATAAAGCTTGGCATTTGTAAGCCTCTATGAATATGATGCATGAACTAATCTCATAAATTGAAGTGTAAAGATACTTTGGGATATCATACGGGTGCTTGTCATGGTAACAAGTTCATTGAACTTGACCCACTATAAGAGTTTTATTTGGTATTTCACTCAAATGTCTATGGAAATATTCTCATGTGTCAGTGGTGTGAGTGATCCTTAGATTTATGGCATTAAGTCATCTCATATGAGAAATGTCATGCTTTGATTCCATTATGAATGGATCCATAACAGATGGATGCTTATAGTAGGGTGGTTTTGGGTTTGGCATGTACCACATGGTAGATGAATGTGGTCCAAAAGGAATCTATCATCCTAAGTGATATGAGAGAACATATCTCACATTTACCTAGTCTGTATTAACTCAAAGTCCTTAGCCAATGCAATATTGACTATGGAGTTAATGCACAATAGTAGCATATTAACATGGAATAGGCTAAGGGTAGACACTGTCCGGGATATATGATGAAAAGATATTTATTACGTCGAGATATTGAACACTGAAAGGCTTTTCAAAACCATATTGACACTTATTGCATGTTGGGTGGCATGATGCATTACTAGATGCCAATCTTGGTCTACAAATATAAAATATTCTTTTTTGGGCTATGTTATATTTATTGCCAATATGATGAGGCTTAATCGGTCACATACATAAGGGTGATTAGCAGAAAATAAATTGAGATTAGGCTTATATGTATAATGCAATTAATGATTACTTAGGCCCAATTTAAATGAGTTCACATGGGCTAAAGATAAAATTGTAATTTCTTAAAAATTCAGTGTCAAACCCTAATGATATAAGCCTATAATTGCTATCCTATATTATTGAGAGAGCAGTTTGGAAATCAGCTAATGGAGACCTAAAACCTTGTTTATGCTATATCTCAATTTTTTTAAGAAAAGATTATACAATTTTGGTTCTTTTTTGAGGAAAAACATTTTCTTCTCAAATGATTGTTGAATCAGGGTCTTCTACTTGCAAGGGAAGATTGAAATCTAAACTGCTAGCATGACTTTCAGCAACAAACTCTCTATCTTATTAAAGGTTTTTTTTGGTTACTTATGTGGATTACCATTAAATGTTGATGCTTAGACAGCTTTGGTTTACGATAATCGGGCTAGGTGTACATATTCGTGGGTCATGTAATTGCTAAAAGCAATCTCAAGAGTGAGGTATGTTTGAATCTTGAATAGTTTTTTAGGATTCTTGATTTTAAAGATTGATTAAGATCATGCAAGCTGATCCAATTTAAGGAAACTCAGATTTATCTTTATCATTCTCTTTCGTTGTGATGATTATGAATTATCTTATAAATTTTTGTAACTGATTATTTGCTATTTTGAGACTTCCTACAAGTGGCATTAGATCCCTCCTACATTGATTTGATTAATCTTGTCTTTTATTGCTATCGATTAAAGAATTTGTTGTTTAGATGTTATCTTGATCCATTTCTTGAATTTAAAAATTAAAGAAAATAGTTTATTTTGATTTTTTAAATTTTTGATGTGTTAATTCATGTTTATTACTCAATATCAATTAGTTAAAATATGATGTTATTAATTCAATTGACATTGAAGTTGTTGGTTGACAATTTGGTGTTGACTAGTGCCAAGTTGGCTACGTTTCGGTGTTTTGATGTTGCTATTTTTTTACACCCATTGCTTCAATTTTTTCGCAGGTTTTCCACATTGAAAGCATTATGAATTGTTCAAAGAACTTGTTGTAAAAATTAGGTTGATATTAGAGTTGAAAATGTTTCAATTCCGAGCTATAATAAGTGCACTAGGTATGCTTATATCTTGCAACATTCTTGTCCTCTTTCATGGATCTTGGTATGACATCAATGGGAGCAAGGAAATTGCATTAGATAGTAGTCCTTAATCATCCAAATAGTATGCATGATAATAAATTTCTTTTATGCGATATTATAAATGCTATACATGCAAATATGATGAGACCTTAATTAAAAGATAAATGTGCAAATGAAATCCCTCATACAATATTGAGTCACATGCTTCATGTGATAAAGACACCATGCATTAAATTATAACAAGATACTCGAGTTTTGACTGTAGGGTTTTGTTAGGCTAACCCTTAAGGTTTTTTTTGCCCAAACTGCTTAAGTTATAATCAATGGGTCTTACTCAACTAATGCCGTGTTATTTGGATGCTTGTAGACTTGATTGCATTGTATTAGAGGTGATGGTTTGGCGAAATGCATATGATGCATTTAGGCAAAGAGTTACCACTTAATTGATTTGGGAGTTGCATTGTTATGCAATTGGCAAGCTATGTTGCCTACCCAATTAGGCCTATTGCGATGTGTTGGGCTAACTCTAAGGTCGTAGCATGTTGAAAGAAGTCTTAGCCTATTAGAAATACCTTGAAGAGATTTTTAAATAATAGTGAGGGCTATTATTTTGAAAAATTAATGTGAAGACCGATCAAAATTTAATACCTTGTCATTATTGGTTTAATACATGAATAACTGATTGTATATGTTTCATACTAGATTGTTGGTAATCGTAAATATAATAACTATATTGCTAGGCATATTAAATGCCACAAGCCCAAAATGTTTGGATTGGTATGTAAAATCAAGAACTATTCTTAATAGAAGGAAGGTAGCTAACCTTCACATGATTAAGTTAAATTACTCTACTATTAATTAGAACACTTGAATAATTGATTCGGATTATGGATCGCACTTACATAATGACATAAGTTTGTTGAAAAACACAAGAGGGTTAGGCATTAATGAGGTGATTCTGAGAATGGGCAATGGATTAAAAATTGATGCCAATGCCATCGACACATGTACCTTATCATTGCCTATAGGCATGACCTTGAAACTAAAGAATGTTCTTATATTTCTAGATTACTAAGAAATATCATTTCAGTATCATACCTTACTAATAATGATGATTTCAAATTTAGTATAAAAAGTGAAAGTTACACTATCATTATAAATGAGGTGGCCTATGGATCAACCTCATTAAAGAATAAGTTTTCTGTGTTGGATCCTAAAATGCCTTTACTCAACATAAATGTAAAGAAAGCTAAAAAGAATAATCCATCAAAAACCTATATCGATCATTATAGGCTTAGGCATGTCAATGAGACTCGAGTAGCCAAGTTACATTATCTTAACCCTTATAATTATGAATCCTATAAGAGATGTGAATGTTATCTCCTTAACAAGACAACCAAGACACCCTTCACTGGTGAAAGTGAAAAGACTGGTGATTTATTGGGCATTATACATTTAGATGTATGTGGACTAATGAATATAACGGCTAGACATAGGTATTCGTACTTCATTACCTTTGCTGATGATTACTTAAGGTATGGGTACATGTATTTAATGAAGTACAAGTCTGAAGCTTTTGAAAAGTTCAAAGAGTTTAAGGCTAAATAGAGAAACAAACTGGCAAAAGTGTTCTAACTCTTCGGTCTGATTGAAGAAGAGAATACTTAAATCAAGAATTCTTAGGTCACCTAACAGAAAATGGTGCTTTTTCACAATGGACTCTATCCAAAACTCCATAACATAATGAAGTGCCTGAAAGAAGAAATCGAATCTTATTGGACATAATTTATTCCATTATGCATAACGTAGACATTCTAATACCTTTTTAGGGAAATGCCTTAGATACTATTGCATATCTTATAAATAAGGTGCTATCCAAATCCGTGGATAAGACACCATACAAGTTATTCTATGGAAAAGATTATTGTTGTCTTATCTTAGAATTCCGGGATGTCAAACTTAGGTCAAGCAAATAACGACTAGTAAGCTTTTACCTAAATCAGTCAAATGTAAATTTGCAAGGTATCCAAAAGAGTCACATGGATATTACTTTTATAACCCAACTGAACAAAAGGTGTTTGTTTCAAAACACACAGTCTTCTTAGAGAAAAAGTTTCTATTAGAAGAGTTCAGTGGGACTAAATTTGATTTTAAAAAAATTCAAGAACCATAAGTTGACATTTCAATGGAACCTGAGCCTAAAGTTAAAGCATTAGATGCTTAACCTAAAGCTTAAGAGACACAACAACTTCTTAATATGGTAAAATTAGGCAAGTTCCAAAAAGATATAGATTTCTTATGGATCAAGATGACTTGCCTTGTGATACTGAATTTACCAATTTTGAGGAAGTAATGCCCAACATTGATTATGAGAAATGGCATGATGCTATGAGTCCGAAATGGATGCCATGGAAGTTAACCAAGTATGTACTTTAGTTGAAACACCCAAAAGGAAAAAACCCATAGGGTGCAAGTAGGTTTTTAAGAGAAAGATTAACATAAATGGCAATGTACAGACATATAAGGCTAGATTGTTGTTAAAAGTTATAATCAAGTAAAAGGTGTTGATTATAAGGGAACCTTTTTGCTAGTTGCCATGGTAAAATCCATCCGAATTATGCTTGCTATAGCTGTATATTATGATTATGAGATATGGCAGATGATGTAAAAATTGCATTGCTTAACAAGAATTTGTAAGAGGATGTGTGCATGACACAACCTGATGGTTTCACATCCAAGTTAAATCCAAATCAGGTATGTAAACTAAAAAAGTCCACATATGGACTAAAGTAAGCTTCACGGAGTTGGAATATCAAATTTGATGAAGCAATTAAAGAATTTGGTGTCATAAAGAATCCTAATAATCCTTGTGTCTATAAGAAGGTGAATAGGCAAGTTATTATTTTTTTGTGCTATATGTTAATGACATATTGCTCATAGGACAAGACATACCAATGCTGTAAGCTACTAAGATCTGGCTGTCCAGACAATTCTCCATGACATGTTTAGGAAAAACAACCCATATACAAAGAAGTAAGATCTATAGAGATTAATCAACAAGACTGCTTGCCTTGTCCCAATCCACTTAAATAGGTAAGGTGCTCAAGAGGTTTAGCATGAAAAACTCTAAAAGATGAAACCTAAGTATGGTACACGACATTCATTACTTGAACAGGTGTCTCTTAAAACATCAGTTGAAGGGGTATGGATGGATAAAATCCTATATGCCTCAGCTATTAGATACATTATTTGTACTATGGTATGTACAAGACTAAATATATCATACACTCTAATCATTAGTAGATACCAAAATGGCCCTGATGAAAATTACTGGATCACTGTGAAGAATGATCTTAAATACTTGCAAAAGACTAAGGATATCTTTCTGGTATATGGAAGGTCTAAACTCATGTTAGAGGTTATATTGATGCTAGCTTCCAATATGATTGGGATGATAGTATATTACAAAGCAGTTTTATATTTACCCTTGATGATGTTATAGCCAGTTGGAAAAGTTCCAAATAGCCTACAACTACATGCTCAACAATTGAAGCTGAATATATCTCTATGTGTGAGGTTGCGAATAAGGCTATTTGGTAAAATTCATTATGAAACTTGGTGTGGTTCCAGGCATTGTTGATCCAATAACACTTTACTGTGACAATAATGTAGCCATAACACAAGCTAAAGAACCTAGGTTTCATCACAAATCTAAACATGTGTTACAATGATATCATGTCATTGAAGATATTATAGAGAAACTGATGGTAATATAGAATGAGTACTTACCAAGGAGAATTTAGCTGATCTTTTCACTAAAGTTCTATCCTAGCAGAAACATGATTGTCGCATTGAGCGCATGGGAGTTAAACATATGGGCAATTAGGTTTAATGCTAGTGGGAGATTATTAGTGTAAGCCCTGTAAGCCAATCGTTGTGGCTTGTAAAGCATTAGCATTTAATGATTTCTTGTAACCAAAGATTATATTTTATGTACTTTATAAAGGTATTCCTTTATCCATGAGATTTAGTTGTATAAATGTTATAAATACCTCGTATAAATAAAGCCCATGAAACACATTAGCTTTGCAAAAGAATTGTAAAGAGTTACAATTGTGAGATCTCTATGTTTTAAAGTTATTTTTCTAAAACCATTCGTGGTCATCATATTGTCAAGACAAGGCATTGACAATGCATAAAGGCTGGCATATGTAAGCCTCCACGAATGTGATGCATGCAATAGATCTTATAAATTGAAGTAAAGAGATACTTGGGAACATTATTTGAGTGTTTCTTATAGTAATAAGTTCACTGAACTTAACCCACTATAAAAGTTCTACTTGGTACTTCACTCAAGTTTCTATGGAAATACTCACATGTGTCATAGTGTAAGTGATCCTTAGATTTTTGACACCAGGTCATCTCAAATGAAGAGTGTCATGCTTTAATCCTATCACTAAAGGGTCCATAATAAATGGATGCTTATGGCAGGGTAGTTTTCGGTATAACATGAATCGTATGGTAGGTAAATAAATGGTTTCAAGGAGGATTCATTAATCCAAGAAATATGAGGGGACATATCTAACATATACCTGGCCCATGTTAACTCAGTCCCTAGCTAAAGCTACACTGATTATGGATTCAATATAGTGGTTGTATACTAATATGGAATGGGCTAAAGGTAGACACTGAACCAGGCTATTGCTAATGTCGGGATATATGATGAAAGGATATTTGTTGCACTGAGATACTAAACACTGAAAGGCTTGTCAAAACCATATTGGCACTCCCTGGATGTAGGGTAGCCATGATGCAATCTTTGTCTATAAATATAAAATATTCTTTATTAGCTATTTTATATTTATTACCAATATGAAAGGGGCCTAATGGGTCACACATATATGGGTGATTAGTATAAATTAAATTAGGCATATATTTCTAATGCAAGTAATGTTTACCTAAGCCTAATTTGAGTAAGTTCACATGAGCCAAGGTAAAATTGTAATTTCTCAAAAATTAAATTTTAAACCTTAGCTATATAAGCATATGATTGCCATCCCATATTAATGAGAGAGCACTTTGGAAATAGGCCAAGGGAGCTCGAAAACCTTAGTTTATACTATCTCTCAATTTTCTAAGGAGTGATTGTGTAATCTTGGTTTTTTTTGGAAGAAAAACATTTTCTTCTGAAATCTAATTGTTGAGTCAAGGTTTTTTGAGTGCAATAGAAGATTTATTGAAATCTAAATGGCTAGCACAACTCCCGGCAACTAAGTCTATATCTTATTGAAGGTTTTTCGAGTTACTTGTGTGGATAACCATTAAAGGCTGGACCTTTGGATAGCTTTGGTTTATGACAACCAAGTTTGGTATACATATTCTTGGTTATAAAATTGCTAAAAGACATCTAAAGATTAAGGAATGATTGAATCTTGAATAGTTTTTTTTTGGATTATTGATTTTAAAGATTGGTAAAAATCATGCAAGACGATCCCATTTAAGAAGTCTTTGATTTATTTTTTTGATTTTTTTTGTTGCAATATTTGTAAATTATTTTATAAATTTTTGTAATCTGATTACTTGCTGTTCTAAGACTTCCTATAATAAAATCAACAAGAAGAATCCTTGCAGCTTTGAAGTAAGATATTTTAGCTCTTAATCTTCAACATAATATGCTCTTGGACCAAGTCCACAATGTGGAGGCTAATACAGCAAGCTAATCAGGACATAGGTCAGGGATAGTATTTTATGCCAATCTAAGGTAGATTTTCCCTTGTTCAATATTAATGATCTTATGGGTTGGACCATCAAATTCAATAGTTCTTTAAGGTGGATGGTACCCCTAAATCAACTAAAGTTAAACTAGCAACCATCGACCTAAAAGGCCCAACCTTGCAATGGCAATAGAATTAGGCTAAGGACA
Organism: Adansonia gregorii; assembly: GCA_038382025.1. Classification (NCBI taxonomy): domain Eukaryota; kingdom Viridiplantae; phylum Streptophyta; class Magnoliopsida; order Malvales; family Malvaceae; genus Adansonia; species Adansonia gregorii. The sequence continues at coordinate 1,971 of JBBYHO010293379.1, read as the reverse complement.
AAATAGGTAGTATATCATTTCTTGGATGAATATGTTAAAGCTTTCTAAGTTCGTTTTGGAGATTTGCAGTTCTATGACCCTATGATTAAACATTCTAGTTGCAAGCAAACAAATTCGATTGGCCAATTCCATAAGCATTTTGAATATTTGTTTGGTAAAGCATGTATTTCAGAATCCTATTGCATTAGTTTCTTAGAGAGACTGAAAAAAAAAACACATAGGAACTAGTAGGATGTTCATGCCTAAAACCCTCAAACATGCTTACACCTTATCCTATTTACAAGAATCCATCTCTGAAACCCTCCGCCAAGAACTTTTCCAAACCATGACCATGAAACCAACATACTCCACTAACACAAAACCTTTCTTTAAAACACCTTCAAAACTCATGGAACCTTAATGCAAGTACTAAAACCTTACCAAAAATCCAATCTATACCAAGTATCTTCCTTAAACCATCATTTATTCCAATCAAGAAATCGAGTAAAACTAGCAATGTCAAAAGTAGCGACTATTTTGATGACAAAAAGGCCAAAGGGCTATGTTTTTAGTTGATGAAAAATATGACCAAGGCCATAAATGCAAACAAAGGTAGTTGTATTTTATTTAATCTAGTGAGTTAGATGAAGAGTAACAAGGATCCAACCTTACTCAGTCAAGTTTGGCAGAAAATCTTTTGAATCCAAGGGGTATTATGCATACGTCCACTACTTACCACCCACAAATCGATAGGCAAACAGAAGTGGCTAACATATGTCCAAAGACATTTACAATGTGTTTTTTGGGACCAACCAAAAGCATGGAGCAAGTGGCTATCATTAACATAATGATGGTACAACACCAACCACCACCCAGCTGCTAATCTTATTCCATTTGAGGCTCTCTGTGGGTATCCTCCTCTTTTCCATGTTTCATACTTTCCAGGGGATTTTAATTTATAAATTGTAGACACTAGCCTTCAAAGTAGAAAGGCCATAATGCAACTTTTAAAGCACAGTCTGTTACATGCTTAAAAGAGAATGAAAATGTAAGTTGACAAACACATGAGTAATAGGCAATTTTAAATAGAGGATTAGGTATATTTGAAACTTCAACCTTACTAAAGGTGGCCAAATGAACCCAAACCTGAAAACCCGCTCGAAAAAATCCGAGCTCGAGCCCGAACCGAACCTGATTTGACTAAAAAATCAGTAGCTCAAACCCGAAAAAACCCGAACCTGAATGGCCTGAACCAGAAATAGCCCGAACCTGAAATGACCCGAACCCGAAAGAACCTGAACTCGAAATGACCTAAACCCAAAAAAACCTAAACCCGAGCTCGACCTGAACCCAAACCCGAATTTAATACTAAAAATAAATATAAAGAAATTATAATTAAATAATTTTTTATAAATAAAAAACTTTAATAATGAATTTTATTTTAATATTCTTTTAATAATTTAATTAAATATTAAAAATATAATTTATATTTTAAATATGATTAAACTTGCTTATGGGTTTGGCTGGGTCGCGGTCTAAATTTTTTTAAAATCTCAATTTCAAGCCCTTATTTAATGTGCCCAGACTTGTCTATTTAAGTCAGAATTACTGTTTATCACATTAAAGAATTATTTTTATTAATATTATATCTTATATAATTAAATTTAAATAAAATATATTAATTTAAATCACTATTTCAAATTGGGTCAGGCTAGTCTAATATAAAAATATGAGAAGCTGGGTCAGACCCAATTAGACCGAGTGGGTAGCCAGACCTTTGAATAGGTCTATATATGATAAAATATTAATTCATAAAAAAGAAATAATATAATGAGCTTTGAAAAATATTGTTAATAAAGTATATTATCCATTTACTACATTTTCTTTAATTTTATTAGTTAAACTCATTAAAAATTGAAAGTTTGTGTATGTTAATAGTAAAATTTCAATTCTTCTTTAAATATTATTATTATTATTATTATTATTATTATT
>JBBYHO010293269.1:12382-30870 GCA_038382025.1 Adansonia gregorii | reverse complement strand
TTAAAAGGAGCAAAGTCTGGAATTTAATGGAAAAACCTAATAATTTTCCCATTGTAGGTACTAAATGGGTCTTTAGGGACAAACTTGATGAGCATGGAACCATAGTTAGAAATAAGGCTAGATTAGTTGCTAAAGGATATAGTCAAGAAGAAGGAATTTATTTTGATGAGACTTATGCCCTCCTAGCTAGAATAGAGGCTATTAGAATACTATTAGCCTTTGCATGTTTTAACAATTTCAAGTTGTATCAAAAGGATATCAAAAGTGCCTTTTTAAATGGTTTTATTAATGAGGAAGTTTATGTTGAGCAACCTCCTGATTTTGAAAATCCTCATTATCCAATCATGTCTTTAAACTTTAAAAGCCTTGTATGGTCTAAAGCAAGCACCTAGGGCATGGTATGAAAGGCTTTCAAAATTTTTAATTGAAAAAGGTTTTAGTAAAGGTAATGTTGACAAAGCTTTTTTTATAAAAGTTGAAAACAAGGATATTTTAGTGATTCAAGTTTATGTTGATGATATTATCTTTGGTACTACGAATAAATCTCTTTGTTAAGAATTTTTTAAGTTAATGTAAGGTGAGTTCAAGATGTGCATGATGGGAGAATTAACATTGTTTTTGGGACTACAAGTCAAGCAAACAAAAGATGATATCTTCATCAGTTAAGCAAAGTAGACCAAGGAATTACTCAAGAGGTTCAAAATGGATGAAGGAAAGCCTTGTTCTGCACCTTTGAGTACTTCAACAAAGCTTGAGAAGGATGACAGAGATAAATATGTTGACTTTAAACTTTATAGGTCTATGATAAGTTCATTGTTATATCTTACCGAAAGTAGACTAGACATAATGTTTAGTGTATGCCTATGTATTAGATATTAATCATCACCTAGGGAGTCACATCTAGTTGCCGTGTTTTTAGATATCTTAGAGACACTTCTAATCAAGGCTTATGGTATCCAAAAGAATCATCTTTTACTTTACATGCTTATTCCGATGCAGATTTTGGTGGATGTAAAATTGATAGAAAAAGCACTTTTGGTACTTGTCAATTTCTTGGAAATATGCTTATATCATGGTTCTCCAAGAAACAAAATAGTGCTACTTTATCTATAACCGAAGCAAAGTACATATCTGCAGGAAATTGTTATGCCTAAATTTTATGGATAAAACAACAAATGGAGGATTTTGGCATTACCATGGAACATATTCCAATTAAATGTGACAATGCTAGTGCCATTTATCTCACCAAAAATCTAATTCAACACTCTAAAACTAAGCACATAGAGATTAGACATCACTTTATTAGAGATCATGTGCAAAAAGGTGATACGGTGCTTGAATTCATTGATACCTTGCATAAACTAGCTGATATTTTCAGTAAAGCACTTGACAAGGATAGATTTTGCACAATTAGAAGAGAAATTGGCTTAAAGAATGCACCTTAAATTTATAAGTTGATAAAATTTTGATACTTTGCTTTAATATTCTTTACATCATGCTCGGTTTGAAAAGTTAGCCTTACATACCTACTTTTGGATGATGTGCACTTGTATAACTTTTGATTCTTAGATGATTTTGTTTTTTTCATTAAATTTTGAATTGTTCATGCAAAATGATTTTGAGGTCAAAAGTTTTGTTCAAAGTTGTATTTTCAAATGCTTTTTAAAGAGCACTTAGGTTAAAAATATGGTTAAATTGATACAATCTTAATGGAAATGAACCAAGAATAGGCCATATGTATCGATACTAGAAAAAACTTTTTCCTATTATCCAGACTGGTTTCAAGGTATCAATACAAAACCCAGACTTGTTCATTGTATCGATACCTGACTCCATGTATCAATACTCTCCATCTTGTATCGATATAGCCCCAACTTGTTCTATCTCTTGAGACCAAATTCCTTGTATCAATACAAGAACCTAGAATTGTTCTTTGTATCGATATTGAACTCTAAGTATTGATACCTTGTATCAATACTGCCTCCTCTGTATCAATACTCAATATTGATTTAGGCAATCCTCACGTGCGTGAGTTCATTTTTATTGAGCAGTATTCACTATTTCATTTAGCCTCCTCTCACTCACCACCCTTAAATAATCACACTTTTTCTAAGTTTTAGTTTTCTTATAATCCTTGATCCAAAATTGGTTGATTTCATTATAATTCATCATTTCCCTCTGAAATTCAATCCATTACCACCCAAAACCAAAAAAATTCAAAAACTCCCCTTACTCAAACCCTACCCATTCCCCTTTCAATTCCTTAAAATTTATCAAATTTTTTTTAAAATTTTTAAGTGATTTTTCATTCTCAAATTTTTTCCAACTTGGTTGTTATGATTGGTTGTGAATTTATTTGATAACTATACCATATTGCTACCAAAACTTATCGCCCACCATGCACTTGACCATTTTCCTTAACCAACTTTTCCTTAGCACCTTACCTAGCTTTTTTAACTCGACCTATTACCTTTGGCAACCTTCACCACCTTCAATGAGCCTTATTGAAACCCACTTCCATTTCATCTGATACCCTCCAAATCACCTCAAACATTTCACCAACATCATTATCTCCTTTATTTGTCTGAAGCAACATGCAGTTCCACCGTCTCAACACCTGGCCCATAAAATTCCTTAACCACCTTCAACACTACCATGCCTCCAAAGACCTAACAAACCATCTGTCGTCAAGGACCTATCACCTGTGCCTTCACTTCTACCACAATCAACCATCTTTGACCCAAACACAATCATTCTTTGACCATGCTTTTTCAATGCATGGGCTTGTGAGTAGTTCACTACTATCTATGCCTGTATGCCCATCCAACAATGTCGACTTATTGACTTCCCCTTCCTCTAGTCTATTACTTATCCCTACCTTCAGATTTTTAATACCTTTGCATGGACCAATTTTTTTCTCTCAATGTTTTGGTTTGCGAGAATCTTGTTCGTGCATTCTTTAGCAATGCCTCAATTATCATTGATGATCATAATCATGTCATTGCTATTCAATCTTATATTTTGGGACAAGATCTCGTATTCAACTCGGCTTCTTTTATGATGCCTCCAATTTCCTAAATAAAGGGGTAATCAATGAAGGTCTAGCTCTCGCAGCCTTGTTGTACCTCGAACAACAAAGCCACCCTTCTTCCACTAGTTGATCGCTTACTTCATCTTCTTATTTCCCATATGCTCCGTCCATATAGCACCAAACACACCTTGATTAGCGATTTTGACTATTGGTGGCTCCATATGATTAAAACCAAGAATCACCCAAACCTAGCCCATTTTATCTTTGCGGACCTTGTTATTTGTATTTGTGCTTGTCATAGCTTCCTTCAAGGCATGGCATTGAGCCACTACTTCAGTAATCAAGGTTTTGATCTTTCTTGAAACCTTAGGATTATGATATCTACTTACCATTATACAGGTTGCAAATCCATAGGGCTCGCTGAGTATGAAATTCAAGGCGTTGACTTTATTCCTAAGGCTTATCGATAACCACTTTCCTCATTTGAGTAACTAGATGCTTTCGCTTTCGATGACCATGATGATGATGATATGGAGCAAGATGTGCCTCCTCCAAGCTTGGCTTCTGCCATTGCATCATCTGTTCCCATGGACCTTTAACATATGTGTGATTCCATCATAGGGTGTCTTGACATATAGGAGTGATGCTTTGACTCTTAGGATCACCGATTTGATTCCATTGATGCTCACCTTCCTAATCTCGAGCATAGTCATCGAGTGTTGACCAAGCAATTCCATAGCTTCTTGATGACATTTCCTCATGCACCTATGCTTACTTTTCCACCTACTGCGAATCCTTTGACCGATGAAACTTAGTCATCTTAGGTTTATTTTAAGATAACATTTAAGATTTAAGGATTCATTTGGACCTCTTTTTCTTATTTTGTTAACTTTCTTTAATGTTTTATTCTCAATGCATAATCTTTGCTTGCATTTTCTCCATTACATTGAATAATCTTTCTTGTGTTTTGATATAACAAAAAAGGGGAGAAATGTCACCACCTGGTCGATAAAATTCTTTAACCACCTTAAACACTACCATGCCTCCAAAAACCAAACAAACCGTCGTCATCAATGACCTATCACCTGTGCTTCCACTTCTACCAGTGTCAACCACCTTCGACCCAAACATAATCATTCTTTGACCATGCTTTTACAATGCATGGGCTCGTGAGTAGTTCACTACTATTTATGCCCGTATGCCCACCCAACAATGTCGAGTTATTGACTTCCCCTTCCTCTAGTCTATTACTTATCCCTGCCTTCAGATTTTTTATACCTTTGCATGGACCAATTTTTTTCTCTCAATGTTTTGGTTTGAGAGAATCTTGTTTGTGCATTCTTTAGCAATGCCTCACTTATCATTGATGATCATGATCATGTCATTGCTATTCAATCTTATATTTGGGACAAGATCTCGTATTTAACCTGGCTTCTTTTATGACTGCCTTCAGTTTCCCAAATGAAGGGGTAATCAATGAAGGTCTAGTTCCTGTAGCCTTGTAGTACCTCGAATAATAAAGCCACCCTTATTCCACTAGTTGATCACTTACTTCATCTTTTTATTTCCCATGTGCTCCATCTATACAGCACCAAACATACCTTAATTAGCGATTTTAACTATTGGTGGCTCTATATGATTAAAACCAAGAATCACCCAAACCTAGCCTATTTTATCTTTGCGGACCTTCTTATTTGTATTTGTGCTTGTCATAACTTCCTCCATGGCATGGCATTGAGCTACTACTTCGATAATCAAGGTCTTGATCTTTCTTGAAACCCTAAGATTATGATATCTACTTACCGTTATATAGGTTGCAAATCCATAGGGCTCACCGAGTATGAAATTCAAGGTGTTGACTTTATTCCTAAGGCTCATCGACAACCGCCTCCATCGTTTGAGCAACCAGATGCTTTCGCTTCCAATGACCATGATGATGATGATATGGAGCAAGATGTGCCTCCTCCAGGCCTGGCTTCTGCCACTTCATCATCTGTGCCCATGGACCTTTAACGTATGGGTGATTCCATCATAGGGCATCTTGACACATGGGAGTGATGCTTTGACTCTTAGGATCACCGATTCGATTCCATTAATGCTCACCTTTTTGGTCTAGAGCATAGTCATCGGTTGTTGACCAAGCAATTCCATAGCTTCTTGGTGACATTTCCTCATGCACCTCTGCTTACTTTTCCACCCATTGTGGATCCTTTGACCGGTAAAACTTAGTCATTTTAGGTTTATTTTAAGATAACATTTAAGATTTTAGGACTCATTTGGACCTCTTTTACTTATTTTGTTGACTCTATTTAATCTTTTATTCTCAATGCATAATCTTTGCTTGCATTTTCTCCATTACATTGAATAATCTTTCTTATGTTTTGATATAACAAAAAAAGGGAGAAATGTCACCACCTGGTCGACAAAATTCCTTAACCACCTTAAACACTACCACGCCTTCAAGGACTAAACAAACCGTCTGTCGTTAAAGACCTATCACCTGTGCTTCCACTTCTACCACTGTCAACCACCTTCAACCCAAACACAATCATTCTTTGACCATGCTTTTGCAATGCATGGGCTCATGAGTAGTTCACTACTATTTATGCCCATATGCCCATCCAACAATGTCGAGTTATTGACTTTTCTTTCCTCTAGTCTATTACTTATCCCTACCTTCATATTTTTGATACCTTTGCATGGACCAATTTTTTTCTCTTAATGTTTTGGTTTATGAGAATCTTGTTCGTGCATTCTTTAGCAATGCCTCATTTATCATTGATGATCATGATCATGTTATTGCTATTCAATCTTATATTTTGGGATAGGATCTCGTTTTTAACCCGACTTCTTTTATGACTGCCTTCGATTTCCTAAATGAAGGGATAATCAATGAAGGTCTAGCTCCTACAGCCTTGTAGTACCTTGAACAACAAAGCTGCCCTCCTTCCACTAGTTGATCACTTGCTTCATCTTCTCATTTCCCATATGCTTCGTCCACACAGCACCAAACACACCTTGATTAGCGATTTTGACTATTGGTGGCTCCATATGATTAAAACCAAGAATCATCCAAACCTAGCCCATTTTATCTTTATGGACCTTGTTATTTGTATTTGTGCTTGTCATAGTTTCCTCCATGGCATGGCATTGAGCTAGTACTTCGATAATCAAGGTCTTGATCTTTCTTGGAACCCTGGGATTATGATATCTACTTACCGTTATATAGGTTGCAAATCCATAGGGCTAGCCGAGTATGAAATTCAAGGTGTTGACTTTATTCCTAAGGCTCTTTGACAACCACTTCCATCGTTTGAGCAACCAGATGCTTTCGTTTCCGATGACCATGATGATGATGATATGGAGGAAGATGTGCCTCCTCTAGGCCTGGCTTCAACCATTTCATCATCTGTGCCCATGGACCTTTAACATATGTATGATTCCATCATGGGGCGTCTTGACACATGGGAACCAAGTAATTCCATAGCTTCTCGATGACATTTCCTCATGCACCTCTGCTTACTTTTCCACCCACTGCTGATCCTTTGACAGGTGAAACTTAGTCATCTTAAGTTTATTTTAAGATAGCATTTAAGATTTTAGGATTCATTTGGACCTCTTTTACTTATTTTGTTGACTCTATTTAACGTTTTATTCTTAATGCATAATCTTTGCTTGCATTTTGTCCATTATATGGAATAATATTTCTTGTGTTTTGATATAACAAAAAAAGGGGAGAAATGTCATAAATTTGCTAAATGTGTTTTGCATTGCTAAATATGTCTTTCATGATATTATTATGAACAATACAAAATATGTTTTCCATGATATTATTATGCCATTGATTGTGATTATATTATCATGTTAGAACCCAAATAACATGTTGATATTGAACACTTTTACATGCTATAGCTTGAATTCTGAAAATCTTAGGTAATATTATCGATTTAAAATGTTGCAGCTTTAAAGAACCCCATTTGCTCAAAGTAAAACTTTTGAAAGCCATTGCTTTATTAAGGGGGAGTTTTTTTTACAAATCTAAAAAGTTTAGGAGAATTATTAACAAGCAAATTTATCTTAAGTTTTGTTATATCAAAAAGGGAGAGATTGTTTTCTTTGAATTAATTTCAATTTTGATATAACAAACAACTTAAGCTAAATTAATTTGTACTTAATTATTTCCAACTTAAATTGAAAAACATTTTGAAAAAGTACTAAGTTTGTATTTTCTCAAAAATTTATGTCCTCAATGTATATTTATACTTAGAATATTTCTGAAGTATGGTTGAGTTAATATCAACCCAAGAAAAATCATTTTATAAAAGATTTTAAAGGTATGTATCGACTCAATGCATAAATGTATCGATACTATGCTTAAAACCCTCATTTGTATTGATACTTATCGACATATATCGATATATTGCAGTGCGTATCGATACTCACCCTATTTGCATCGATGCAATGCTTAGCACTGGCCAAGGTTTGGCCAAAACCCTTGAATGTGTTGACATAGGTGTGTTTGTATCGATCAGCTTAGCAGGTATCAAAACTCAGCCCTCTGTATTGATAAAACAAGCTGTAATGATCATTTTTTTAACTCTTGTATCGGTACCATTGGTATTGTATCAATACCATAGTGCGAGTCTAAATGGAAACAAGTATTTATGAAGGCTACAATGGCTCTCCAACCACCACATTAAATCCCAACATCTATAAATCAATTTCAAGCTATAAACAGAGGTTTCCAACAGCTGAAGAAGTAAGAGATACAAAGATCAATCAAACATTGAACAATAAAAGCTCAAAGTCTTCAAATTCTTTATTTTTCTTTTATGAAATTTATACTCTTTCAAGTCTATTTTATCTCATTCAGTTTGTGCTTAAATTCCAGCAAACATCCACCTACTAAAGGTTCAATTTGTTTGCAAATACTTCATTCATATCACAAAAAGGATTATGTGAAAGTGAGTAAAAACATTGGAGAATTTAAAGGTGAATTCTCAAAGGGATTGAAAGGTTGTATCTAAGCCTTAAAAGATAGAGGTGTAAGGCTATACCTTAGCCTTAAAGGTAAATAATTTCCTTAGTAAATTATGGGAATCACCTTGGTAGGAAAGTACTAAGAAGAAAAGATGTAGGTGTCAAGTTCAAGGACCAAACCTCTATTTATTTGTTGTTTGTTTTTCTTACCCTTAACTTTTTTATTTTCAATTTATTTAAAATTTATCAAGTTCTTGTAGAGCTAATTCATCCCCCCTCTTGGTTTAATCTTTTCCTTGAGCTAACAGAGAGTCAAGTCTAAAATTAATGACATGTTAACTAAAGTTTAATTAATTCAGTTTTAATTGGTATTTATTTTTAAATTCCTTTCTTAAAGGAAATTTTTCTTTTCATTACATTAATATTTATTTTGCGTTGATCCTTTTGTGTTTTCTTTTTGTCTTTCAAAAATTAGCATAGCAAATTTTATTTTTAATTTTTTTGTCATAAAAAGCTATGTTTGTCCCTTCACACACACTATGCACATGTGTAGTAATTTCTCCTCCATAATAAATGGAGTGGGCATAGGTACCCACTATTTGAGGAAGGGTTGAAGTAGCTCTACCTTCTAATGTGTTAGCCTCTGTTTGGGCTAGTGAAAAGCCTATCGAGTGTAGATTCTTACATTTGCCCTAAGTGTTGCCTCGTTACGGGCATGAAAGATACACCCACTTGAATTAAACCTATTTTGATATAAATTCATGATGGATAAGGATAAGGCACCTTCTTAGTTAAGGAATTTAAAAACCTAATTAGACGTCTGACCTAAACTTCATATAGTGAATTGTACTAATCTTCTAGTCAAAACCATGCTTGATTTTAGGTGTCACCAAAATTAGGGTCACATGAAAGGATAAAAGTATCTCATTTTTTTTCTCTTTATATTCATACTCTTATTTCTTGAATAATTTTAATACTTGATTTGAATAATTTATGATTTTCATTGCTTTGAAACTTATTTCTTTAGTTAATTTTGATAGTTCATTTGAATAATTTGTGATTTTCATTGTTTTGAAATTTTATTTGCATTTAATATCTCTTAAGGATACTAACTCGTTTTCATTTTCCCTTTTGTTGTGTTCTTTTTTTGTCATCTGCATAGACGAACCCTTGCTTCAAAATAAATTGACTTAGATCAATTTTCATCTAGCTTTATGGTCGAGCTAGTGCACGTAGTGATCATTTCCAAGGAATTTGAAGAGGTTGATTCTAAGTCTGCATTCAATCAAAAAAAGATGAAGACTATATATCAAGGGGTTTTGTGTTAGAGTTGCCAAAAATCACAGATTTTGACCTTTATAAGAATAATTTGAGAGGGTTAACTGAAATATTGAATCGTTAGGGAAATGCAAAGCAAACCCAATTTGCAAAAAAATATGGACAGATTTTTTTCTTGCTCAAAATACATATGGATGAATAGTTAGTCAAGTCTATGATCGAGTTTTGGGATCCATTATTCTAATGTTTCTTGTTCAATCAACATAACATGAAACCAACTGTGGAAGAGAATTTGGCCCTTTTCAAGCTTGGGCTCTTAGAGATAAGGCCCATTCACTACAAAGAGCGCAATCTAACTAGATTTTATAAAAACTTGAGTCAAATTTTGGATCTACATTTCAAAGTTAGGCAACATTGTGTAGAGCAGAAAAGGAACACTAGTGTTAGTTTGTGCCAATTTCTACGAGAATATATCCGAGTGCGATCCGACACTGAAAAAGCTCTAAGCATATTTACTTTTGCTATATACGAGATGGTTTTCTTCTTAAGAGTGTCCGGGCATGTGGAGGCGACAATAGTGGATTTATTTGACCGATTGAAAAGGAATGTGCACCTAGCTCTAACAATTCTAACTAAGATAATTTGAGTACTCAATGCATGCCAAATAGAGGATTAAAGGAGATTATTTGGAAATGCTTGTTATTGTATATCTAGACCTAGAGTTTTTTTTAAGACGAAGGAGTAAAAAAGTCAAACCTTACTTCTTGCATTTTATCCTTATTTAGGAATTCATTAAAAAAGAATGGCCCAAGTCCAAAACTAAGAAACAATATTTTGAAATGCTTAAGAACTTGGCTTCTAACAGTATAACCTAGAGGGCACCTTGGTTTTCACCAAAATACTTTCTTTATCGATATGGTAATCTGCTTTATGTGCTTTTGCTTGACATATGGGGCATTATGGGATATACATCATTATTGCTTCGAAGATAAAATGGGTCACAACATTTCATCCCCATTACTTTAAATTTAGCTAATATGGACCTAGAATATTGGGGGGAAGATTATAGAGAGTTATTTCCAAACAGCTACTTTATATTTTAGGAAGAGGCATGAATCAAGGTTATGTGCATATACAGATAAGACCACTCCAAGTTATGATGCTTGAAGGAGAGTCTAAGGCCATAACATACTTATTCTGTGCTCAGATAAGATTATTCATCAGGTATCTATCCAATAAGAACCTATCATACCATCCAAAAATAATTTGATTAAGAAAGAAGCTGTTGAGGAATGAAAAAGAATGAGTGACGAGAATCATCAACTCCAAGAGGAAGTGGCCTATTTATGAATAAAGATGGAAAGGAAAGGAAAAAAAGTTAAGAGAATAAAAAAAGTACAATCTAATGAAGAATGACTGGATTGAACATAACAAGAATATGAGTAAGAATAGAAGAAAAGTACAATCTAATGAAGAATTATTAGATTGAACAAAATAATAAGATAAAGGTTATTGAGATATCCGAGAGTTCTAGTAATACTGCTAAAGGAATGAGGGAAAAAATGCATAAGCTTATGAAGAGTTAGGATTATGGAAGGCTAAAGCTTTGGAAGGAAAAGCCAAGCAAGCTACTTTTGAAAGAGAAAAAAAAAAAGAGCTTATTGATACATGTCTCCAGTTAAAGAGGTTTATTGAAAAGAATGAATGACTCCAAGTTGCCTTGGAATGAGAGCATGTAAGGGTATCTCAATTGCTTCAAGATAAACAAGGCCTTACAATTATGGAGATAGGACCAAAATTAAAATGCAGAAGAGATGATATTCATGCCTTGGTATAAGCTTCCCACGATTTGAATGCATCTTAGGTTGATAAACTAAGGTTAGCTAAAAATGATGGCAAAAATAGGGCTATTAATTCTTTTAGCTGACAGATGTACATAGATCATCTCACAGATCAGATCCACTTAGCCACCATTCAAGCAAACAAAATGGTTGAGAGGATTAAATTCTTATAGATGCAGATTAACCCTATAGGAGAATTCAGGCATATTATACTTCAATTTTTGGATAAGGCTTAAAAAATATATAATCAAGTTCGGATTTTCCTTAAATGTAACCCCTAGATGATCAACAATGTGATTTGTCACATAGTTAATGAAAAATTTTTGAGTTTGAATATACTCATACCATGCATATCCATACATGTGTACATACATACATGATTACTAATTTCATTAGTTTATAAATAAAAAATTAATTAACTCAAAGAAATTTAGAATTCTATAGGTTCCAACATTTTAAAACCAAAAAGATCAATTCAACCACCAGTCTAAAGGAAAGTTATAGCTCCTTGAGAGAAAGATAAAAACCATTGAAGGGGTTAAAATATATAGCAGTATGGATGTCGAAGACCTCAATCTAATACCAGATTTAGTCTTCCTATTGAAATTTAAAATGCATAAGTTTAAAGAGTACAAGGGCATGCTTCCCCTCAAGCAAATATCAAAAAGTTTCATTAGGAAGATGGTTGGGTATGCCTAGAATGATAAGCTTTTGATTCACTATGTTTGAGTTAACCAATGCATTACTTCAACAATATGAACACGACATAATGGATGCCCAATAGATTAACTCTCCAAAACATGGGAAAAAAATCTACAAAATCTTTTAAGAAGCATGCATAAAGTTGGAAAGACAAGGCCTCTCAAGTTTAACCTTTATTAACTAAGAAAGAGACTATGATGCTATTCGTGAACACCTTTCATCCTTTTCTTATGATAAGTTGGTAAGGAATACGACCAAGAATTTTTTTTTATCTTGTTGCTTTTGGAGAGATGATTAGGATAGCTATAATGGCTAAAAAATTATGACTTAGGAGTTTTCTATAAAAAAAAATTGAGATGAGAAAAAAGAAAGAAAAAGGATCCATTTATTAATTATGCTGGTCGACCATACCATCAAGGACCTCATTTCTATTACCAAAACCAAAGATAGCAAACCTAAAATACTTATTCTTTTAACCTACCCACCACTCCAACTTCACCACTTAATACCATTCTAAACCCTTTTCCCTAACACGAGTCAAGACCTGATGTCAATCCATTAGCCTAAAGAGCCAACCAACCTAGACCTCATTGTATCTCTTTTCTTACTCTTATTAAGAAATGTTTGATAAGTTTTTTGAAGAATCGTTAGTGGCCTTCATCTTTTCCAAACCATATAAGGGTTATTATTTTAGTTGTATGGCCCAAATCTACATTATGAGTATCATGTAGTAGTAGGTAACTTAATCGAAAATTGTTCAGCCTGTAAGCAAAAGGTCTAAAGTCTTCTTGAGAAAGGTGCCTTTCTACTTTATAATGACTTATGACCTAATGTGGAAGCAAATCCCTTGCCTGATCATCCTAAGCCTGAAATTAATGCTTTAATTACTACAAAAAAGTAACAAGGGAGGTCAAAGGTTCAAGAAATTGGAGCTCTAATGGAAAAGCATGGACAATCTTGATTGAAGGCAAGATCCTTGGTCAAAATCATGGAAGCATCAAATGTTGATCTAATCCTAGTGCTAACTTCTGCAAATTCCACATGACTTCATGATATACTTTGCAAAGTTTTCTAGGCATTTTAGCCATGATCCAAAGAATGATGAATAATGGTGAAATTGGGTTCTAAAAAGAAGCCAGACTAGGGAAAAAAATTAGTTAAGATAACTGGTAAAGGATAGTCACAGCCACATCATGGCATCTATCACCTCTTATCATTCATTGTAACCAGCCAAAGGCCACACCTCTTGAGACTAAAATTACTCCCAGACCTATTATTAGAGCATCAAGACTGTTTCGTATTAGAATAATAAACAGGTACCTTGGAAATATGATGATAAGGTGGCAACTCTGGAGGTTGTTACAAGCTAATTGGCTGTTATAGACATTATTAGGGTAGCCACACAGAGTGGTCACATTTATGGTCCAAAAACCAATGACACTAGTGCTAAAGCAAAATCAAAGGGAAAACATTAAAAAAGTAGCAAATATAAAAAATATCCCATTAGAAATGAAAAAACTAGTAAGAGAAAAAAGGTAACTAAATTCCTCAAGTCTATTAAGCATAATGAGCATAGCATAGTGGAATAGTTGAAACAACAACCGATAAAGATTTCTTTGTTAGCCTTGTTGCTCAACTCAAAAGCACATTAGAATCCTTTGTTAAAAGTGCTCAACTAGGCTTATGTTCCTTAAGACGTCTCCATAAATAAAGTAGATCACCTTGTAAATAATATTATAGCTGATAATTTCATTTCATTCAATGATGATGAAATCCCTCTAGGGGGCAACACTTCAACGAAAACTCTTTCTATCATAAATCACTATAAAGGTACCATATTGCCCAAAGTCCTTATTGATAATGGATTGGCTTTAAACATAATACTGCTAATCACATTGTCTTGCGTGCCAATTAATGCCAGATAGATCTAGGGTAGCCATATAATTGTTAAGGCATTTAAATGGATTAAGAGAGAGATCAGTGGGACTATTTTGATCACTTTAAATATTGGCTTATACCCATTTGAGATTAAGTTTCATGTAATAGACATTGTCCTAGTATACAACTATTTACTAGGATGACCATGGATTCATTTTGCCAAGGTTGTTCCATCATCTATGCATCAAAAGGTAAAATCCATAATTGATAAAAAGTTTGTTAGCCTATCCAGGGAAAAAGACATCGTGACCATGTCTTTTACTAATGCCCTTTATTTTGAAGCAAATGTTAAAGTTAAAGAGTGTTCCTTCAGATCTTTTGAAATTGTTAAGGCCACCTTCATTGTAGAAAGGCCTATAATCCCAAAACCTAGACTTTTAGAGAGCACTTGCATGTGTTTCAAGCTTACGATTAGGAAAAGAGTTTAAGCTAAAAGAGGGCTTGGGAAATATTTGTAAAAGATTACTTAGTCCATCAATGTCATTGGTAAGCAAGATAAGCATGGATTAGGCTTTAAGACGGAGTGAAATCAAAAGAATAAATTTAAGAATAGATCTTAAAGGATAAGATGGAGTGGAATCAAAAGAATAAATTTAAAAATAGATCTTAAAGGAAAAAGCTAGCCTAAGCCATCAGTCAATAGTCAAGCCAGAAGTCAGCCCTCGACCCTTTACTAGATTGAATTTTTTATCATAGAAGGGTTATTAATCCAGAAGCTAAAGAAAAAAAACCAAAACTGTCATTATAGTGATAAATGAAGCTTTCAAAAGTGTCAGGTGGCCACCATTGGAGAAGACAGCGAAGAGTCAAATGATGATCGTGGGATCCATTCATGTCTTCCTTGATAGGTCCTTAGAAAGTGGACTTGTATTAAAAGAACTATAGTGTTAAGGCCAATTTCAAAGTAATTCCATAAACTAATTTTGTCATCTAAGAATCTTTCTATAAAAATTTAAAATGACAAATTATAATGTACAGAAATGAAATGCATATGACTTTTTGTCTGTGTCCAATTTCTTTTTTACCAACATTTCTTTTCCTTTTTACACACACATACACAAATCATGTCATATATTTATTTGCCTATTCCCTCCTTTTTTATCTTTATAGATTTCCCGCTCAAAGAAAAATGGATGATCCCAATCATGATTTAAAGGTTGATTTTAAATAGGTTATTTTTTGAATAAGGCTGATTTCAAAAAAGATGTTGATATTCATACTTTGCTAAAGGATTTGCTAAAAATAATTAAGCAAGAGGAGAAACGAATAATGGCCCATGAAGAATCGATAGTGATGATAAATTTAAGAGATGGTGAGGATGATAGAAAAAAGTTCGAATAGGATTGTTCTCATGCTTGCCACCAAGAAAGAATTTAATAAGTTTACTTTAGGAGTTTTGAGATGTTTTTGCATTATCCTACAAAGACATGCCAAGATTGGATATGAAAATCATGGTCTATAAATTACCTCTAAACCAAAATGCAAATCGGTTCAACAGAAGTTAAGAAAAATAAAATAGAAGTGCTTCTAAAAATAAAAATAAAAAAAAGAGGTAAAGAAACTATTCGAGGTTAGATTTCTTGAGGGGGCAAAATACTCAAAATGGGTTGCTAATATTATCCCATTCACAAAAAGGATGGTTGAGTCAGAATATGTGTAGACTATCGAGACCTAAATTAAGCAAGTCCAAAGAATAATTTCTTTCTTCCTCATATAGATACTCTAGTTGATAATATTATGAAGAATTGTCTATTTTCTTTCATGGATGGGTTTCTGAGGTGTAAGCGGATAAAAATGGTGCCAAAAAAAAAATGGAAAATACCACATTTCTCACAATGTTTATTATAAGGTAATGCTAATTGGACCGAAAAATGTCAGGGCAACATATCAGAGAGCAATACTCACTTTATTCCATGATATGATGCACAAAGAGATAGAGGTATATATGGATGACATGATCACAAAAGGAGGAAAGACACGTTATGGATTTAAAAAAGCTATTTAAAAGACTGAAAAGTATCAGTTGAAATTGAATCCAACAAAATGCACTTTTGGCACAAGGTTAAAGAAATTATTATGTTTCATTGTGAATGAAAAAAGAGATTGTAATTAATCCAGATAAGATTAAAGCCATCTGAGAATTGCCATCCCCATGTATTCAAAAAAAGGTGTGAAGTTTTTTAGGGATGTTGAATTACATTATAGATTCTTATCCCATTTCATAAATAAGTACAAGTTGATATTTTGGCTTTGCGAAAACAAAACCCTCTTGAATAGAATAATGAATGCCATGAAACATTTGAGAAAGTTAAACACTGTCTTTGTAATCCACTAGTGTTGGCACTACCTATATCAGGATGACCTTTGATTCTGTACTTGTCTGAATTTGAAAGGGTCTATAAGTTGTGTATTAGGATAGTAGGGTAAGGCAGGAAGAAATAAGCAAGCAAATTTGTTACCTCAGCCAAAAGTTCCTTAACTATTAGGTAAATTATTCCCAAATAAAAAAGATATGTTATGCTTTAGTTTAGACTGTAGAAAGGTTCGGACAATATAGTTTGTATCATACCACCTAGCTAATCACCAAAAGATCATGTATTTATTCAAAGCACTGACTTTACAAGAAAGAATAGCTAGAAGGTAACTCTTGCTATATGATATGGTTTATGTTAGTTATAAGGCAATAAATAGAAGTACTATTATCGAATTCCTAGCAAGCTAGGCACTCGATGATTGTTAGCCATGGAATTTTGACTTTCTTGATAAAGATTTAATAACTATTTTGGCAGTAAAAGAAGAACAGTCATCAAAGGAATTAACATAGAAGATGTATTATGATAGAGCATCAAATGATTTGGGCCATGGAATCAGGGCAATCTTGATATCTCTGGAAGAGAACTATTACCCTTTCAATGCTCAATTAGACTTCAGCTATACAAAAAGTGTAGTAAAATATGAAGTATGTGTTATGGGACTCTAAGTAGCTATAGAAAAAAAAGTTGATTATTAAAAGTATATAGGACTTGACTTTGGTGATTTATTAATTGCATAGAGAATAGGAAACTTAGGATCCAAGGGTGCAATAATATAAAAAACTGATTCTAAAATTGCTCAAAGAGTTTGAAAAAGTAGAATTTATTTATTTGTCCTAAAATGATAATCAAATGGTAGATGCTCTAGCCATCTTGGCCTCAATATTCAAAGTAAATAAGGAGTAAGAGGTAATGCTAATTCAGATAAGCATATGTGAGTCCCTTACATACTATTGCAATGTCAAAATGGAAGCAAATGACCTCTAATGATATAACAACATCAAAAGATATCTCAAGGATCAAGTATACCTGGGCAATGCGCCTCTTAAACTAATAAGAGAACTTTAAAGAGATTGGTAATAAACTTTGTCCTAGATGGAGAGATTCTTTACAAGAAGAGTTATGATAAAATGATGTTAAAATGTATGCTCTTAAACCATAAAAGATATTGGAAGAAGTGTACAAGGGGATTTGTAAAATCCATGTAAATAAACATAAAATTGAGAGACAACTTATGAGGTTGGGCTATTTTTGGATGACTATGAAGGGTGATTGTACCAAGTATGCCTGAAAGCGTCATAAATGCCAAGTCTATGATGCTAAGACCCATGCAGCATCTTTACCATTGCATGTCATAACTGTACCATGGCCATTCTTTAAATGAGGCATGGATGTTATTAGACCAATTACCTTGTAGCTTCAAACTATCACCATTTCATCTTGGTGGCTATAGATTACTTCACCAAATGGGTCGATGCAGCCTCCTATATAAGTATGACAAGGTCAACGATGATTAAATTTTTAAAGAACATCATTTTTCAATCTAGGATTCTTGAAAAAATTATAACGAATAATGCCTCCAATTTGAATAATAAATTAATGATAGAGATGGGTACCTAGCTTAAAATTTCCATCACAATTTGGTGACATATCGTCTAAAGATAAATGGAGTCATGGAGGCAGCTAATAAAAATATCAAGAAGATTTTAAGGAATAGGGTAAAGACCTATAAGGATTTGCATGGAAAACTCATTTTTGCCCTCATGGTGTATAGAACTTCGGTCTAGACTTCAACTGTAGCATAGATTAACATAGAGGCTATCTTATTAATTGAAGTTGAGATCCCTTCATTCCTGGTTCTAATAGAAACCAAGTTAGAGTAAGCCGAAGAGGTTAGAGATTGTTATGAGCAACTAAATTTTATTGAAGAAAAAAAATGCTAAAAGCTATTCAGCATGGGCAGATGTACCAAAAAAGGATGATAAGAGCACATAAGAAGAAAATTCATCCCAATAAATTCCATAAGGGAGAATTGGTACTGAAAAAATTTAACCTGGATAAAAGGATCCTCGAGGCAAATGGGTACCTAATTGGGAAAGGTTTTGTGTAGTCTGAAAGGCATTTCTAGGAGGAGGATTGATATTGGCAAAGATAGATGGAGGCACTTTACCAACCCTAGTCAATTCAAATAATGTAAAGAAATACTATGCCTAGAAGAAAATATTATAATGAAAACAAAAAAAATTGGATGAAATCCCAAAAAAGCATCCGTTCCAAAAAAAACAGATGAAAACCCAATGAGGTATCCATTCCAAAAAAATTTGGATGAAAACCTAAAAGGGCATCCATTCAAGATGAAAACCGATATAAGGCATCTAATCAAAGGCAGTATAAAGGGAAGGCTTT
>JBBYHO010293269.1:0-12282 GCA_038382025.1 Adansonia gregorii | reverse complement strand
GAATGAAAGATTTTGTTTATCTGAGTAATAACCAAATTGCTTTTGTATTTTACTAGTAGTTTAATGAAAAGGCCAATGTTGTATCTACTTTCATTGTTGCCATATAAGTACATATTTTTATTCATACTTTTCTTAAACTATCTTTAACCATGCTAACATTTTGGCTGATAATTAACAATTTAAGGAAATAAAAATTGATAAAAAGATAATAAATTGATTTTTTTGTATTACTTTGAAATCATATCAAAATATTATAGGGATTTTAGTTAATATTCCAATTCTTTTGGACATTTTAGGAAGGATTAGGATAGATAAATGACATTCTTAAGTAGAATCCCAATAGAAAAGAAGTCAAGTCTTTTTAGATAATTTTTTAGGAAGAAAAATTAAAGATTTAATTCTACAACCATTAAGCTATCTTTATTATTATCAGTTTGTTTTGACTATTTATGGGAAATTTTTGAAACCATATATCTCCTACATGTTATTTTTCTTCAACCTATTATCAATTTGTTTCGTTTATTGATGGGAAATTTTTAAAAGCCATATATTCCCCACCTTGCTCTTCTCATTCAACCTGTTATCAGTTAGTTTAGGCTGCTGATGGGAAATTTTTAGAAACCACATAATCCTTATCATGTTTCTTCTTCAGCATATTATAAGTCTGTTTCAGTTATTAATGGAAATTTTAAAAACCATATACTCCCCATCACGTTCTTTTGATAATGAACATAAATGTTGAGATTTTAATTGTTAAATTCTTATCTTTTCATAGTTTTTAAGCTTTGAATGATGAAAATTACTTTCTTTTATGTTTAAGGTGTAAAAAGGGCTTGGGAGCAAGAAAAACGGCTTAAATGAGCTGATTAGAGCAGCCCAAGAAGAGAAAAAAAAAAGAGCTGATGTGGACACTACATGGGCAGCTTTATAGGCAAATAGCTTAAATTAGAATTTTGATTTATTTAAGATTCTAATTTAGTAGAATCTGAAACTGATCAAAATTTAGGTAAATTTAGGAAAGTTATAAGGGATATAAAAAGGAAAGAAGGAAGAAAAAAAAGGGAGACAGTTTTTTCTAGGGTTTTTGACTTTTTCTTTTAGAGAAAGAACAAGAAGACAATATGTGGCTAAATTCGTTTCAACTAGTCAAAGGTTTTATATTGAAGTTTAATTCTCTATGACTATGAGATCTAATTTGTGTTTATATTTTTCATTGTTCTTGAGTATTTGTCTTTTCTTCTATGCTTAATAATTATAATTATCATTGTTGATTGAATGTTTGGTATCGCATTTGATTGATAATATAATCTATAGCTATTTAGAAAATCAAATCCATAATTATTTGATTATTTTAATAAAAGTGGCAACTAACTTGGTTAGGAAAAATTCACAATATAATCTGAATAAACCTACATGTGAGTTTATTGATTATAATTGGCGATCCCCCTCTCATTATTAATGCTATTGAAACATTGAAACACTAAAATCATATCTAGGGTTTATGTAATCAATAAGAGAAATAATTAATGGTCGTACCTTGATTATCGAATAACTAAGAAGGGGTAGGGAGTTAGGCCGTAGCAACACCCATTACCAATTTATTCTTGAATAATGAATACATCTTTGTATCTGTGATCAGTTGTGAGAATAAACCTTACGATTAGACTTTTGGCTAGTGTTTGTGTGACATTGACATTTATTTTAGTTTTTTAATAGGTTTTTAGTTTATTTATTTTATTTAATTTTAGTTGACTTTATAAAATCCCTATTTTATTTTGTTAATTTTGAGAGGAAATCAGATCTTACCATTCCTTATGGAGACGATCCTCCTTGTCACTATATACGAAAATCTTATTAGAGTAGGAAAATTATTTTTGTTGGATTTGGCACCTATCAAATTTTGGCACCATTGTCAAGGACTGGTGCCAAAAGATTTATTTCCTTGATTAGTTTATTATTAATATTATTATTTTTGTGTGCATTTTATGCCTCATTT
The DNA here is from genome assembly GCA_038382025.1 of Adansonia gregorii. NCBI lineage: Eukaryota > Viridiplantae > Streptophyta > Magnoliopsida > Malvales > Malvaceae > Adansonia > Adansonia gregorii. The sequence goes on along the minus strand of JBBYHO010293269.1, from coordinate 10,286 downwards.
TTCTCGTACAGGTGAATTGCAATACGATCCAGAAATTAAGAAGACAGCTCGACAGTTAAGGAAGGAAACTAGACAAAGGCGTACTATAGAGGCAACATCATCATCGTTAGAATTAGATTTATCAATTGATCAAAATAGTTTATCTAGCGATCCAGAAGATGTAGACGAAATAATGGCTACAAAAAGAACTCTCCAAGAGGTAACTGCACCAGATTTAAACAGCAACCTTTTTGCATTGAATATCCTAATATAGAAGTTCCTTTTGACTTAAAATCTAGACTTATTCACTTACTTCCTATTTTTTACGGTTTTACAGGTGAAGATCCTCACAAACATCTCAAGGAATTCCATATGGTCTGCTCGACAATAAGAACTAAGGGTGTTACTGAAAAATAGATACAGCTAAGAACCTTTCCTTTCTTATCGGCTGAAAAGCTAAGGATTGGCTATACTGCTTGCCGTCAGGATCCATAATGACTTGGAATGAGATGAAGCAGCAATTTCTTGAAAAAATTTTCCCTGCTTCAAAAGCTATAAATATTAGGAAGGAAATATGTGGCAGAAGGTAATCTCACGGAGAGACCTTTTATGAATATTGGGAGAGATTTAAACAGTTATGGGCTAGTTGTCCTCAACTTCAAATTCCTGAGCAATTATTGATTCAATATTTTTATGAAGGGTTGTTACCAATGGAGAGGAGCACGGTGGATGCTGCAAGCGGAGGTGCACTAGTGCAAAAGACTTCAAAAGAAGCTAGGAGGTTGATTTCTATTATGGTTGCAAGCTCACAATAATTTGGCTCTAGGCGAGGCTACCCTGTGAAGAAGGTAAATGAGCTGAGTAATATTTCATACAACAATAATGAAATAATTTAACATCTCTTGTCAAAAAATTGGTTGTAAGGAATATGCAATAGGTAAAAACATGCGGCATATGTACAACTTTGGGTCATACAACTGACATGTGCCGAATACTTCAAGATGATCTGAATGAACAAGCTAATGTTGTTGGAGGATTTATAGGCTCACAAAGACAAAGATATTATCCTTATTCAAATACCTATAACCCACCATGGAAGGAATATCTAAATTTTAGCTATGCGACAAAGCAACCTAGATTCCAATCACAATATCAAGCTAGACCACATTTTTCTCCACATTAGTCTTCATCAAAACATAGTACATCAGTGGAAGATATGCTTCAATCACTTACTAATAATGTGCAATAATTTCAACAAGAAATAAGGACTAGTATGCATGATATGAGAAATAAAGCAGATCAATTAGAGGCCAAGATGAACAAAGGGAATCCAAAAACCTATGGAAAGCTACCATATCAACCACAGGTCAATATAAAACAAAATGCGAGCACGATCACTTTATGAAGTGGAAAAGAGTTGAAAGAACCTAACAAAGAAATGTCAAAGTGTGAAGTGGAGAAAAAACTTAAGAAAGATGAAAAAAATCCTGGACTTGTAAATGTACAAATAAAGGCTCTAAGTGTAGAGCCAAATAAAACTGTTGTACCCTATCCTCCATTCCTAAGTCGATTTGCAAAATCTAAAAAGGAAGAACAGGAAAAAAAACACCTTGAGACTTTCACGAAGTTGAGGTAAACATACCACTTCTTGATACAATTAAACAAATTCCTCACTATGCTAAATTTCTTAAGGAGTTGAGTAGTAAAAAGTGTAAATTGATTGGCAATGAAAAAATTCAAGTTGATGAGAATGTGTCCACAGTGATACAAAAGAAATTGCCTCTGAAGTGTATCTAGGTATGTTTATTGTTCCTTGCAAAATTGGTTGTATGAAAGTCGATAAAGCAATGCTAGATTTAGGTGCATCAATTAATATTATGCCCCTTTCAATTTATAAATCCTTAAGGGTTGGGCCATTAAAAGAAACGAGGGTGATAATACAATTAGCTGATAGGTCTAATGCCTATCTTGAAGGAGTCCTAGAGGATATTTTAGTTTAGGTTAATAATTTGGTTTTCTCTATTGATTTTTACGTCCTTAACATGGAAAGAATGATACTGTATATTTTATCCCAATAGAATTAGGGAGACCACTTTTAAAAACTTCAAAAACTTTTATAAATATGTATAAAAGGACACTCACTATGGAATTTGATGAAGGAATTATTAAATTTAATATATATGATGCCATGCGATATCTTAGTGATGAACATAATGTGCTTGCTTTGGATGGAATTAGCCTTTTTGTATAAAGAATTTGTGACTTGGTAGGTGATGATAATGTGAAGGTCACACTTGAAAACAGTCTTGACAACAAAAAGCTAAAAGAAATAGAATGGGAGTTAATTTTATATGTTGGATCTTGAACACACTATTCTTGAATTAGAATCCTTACCTAAAAAGAATGTTGTGTCTTATGTTGAATTACCCTTTTTTCACTCTAAACTTTTTCTTTCTCTTGTGCAAGCATTGTAATTGGAGTTGAAGCCACTACCAAGTCACTTAAAGCATGTCTACTTAGGAGAAAAAGAAACATTACCAATTGTAATCTCTAGAAAACTAGACATGTCAGAAGAAGAACGATTACTTTGAGTTTTAAAAGAGCACAAAGAGGCTATAGGGTAGACGTAGCAAATCTCAAGGGCATAAGTCCTTTTATTTGTATGCATAAGATATTGTTAGAAGAAGGAGCTAAACTCGTGAGCAAGCCCAATGCTAATTAAATCCACTTATGATAGAAGTAGTCAAGAAAGAGGTTTAAAACTACTTGATGCAGTTATAATCTATCCTATTTTTTATAATGAATGGGTAAGTCCTTTTTTACTGGTCCAAAGAAAACAGGGATGACAGTGCTTGAAAATGAAAATGGGAGTTGGTGCCCACTCAAGTACAAAATGGATGGCAGGTTTGTATTGATTATATGAAGTTGCATACCACTACCCAAAAAAACCATTTCCCCTTCCCTTTATTGATCAAATATTAGAAAGATTGGCTAGAAAATCTCACTATTATTTTTTGATGGTTACTTAGGTTATTATCAAATTCTAATTGCATGGGAGGATTAAGAAAAGCTGACATTTACTTGTCCATCCGGGATGTTTACTTTCTGATGCATGCCTTTTGAACCATATAATTCTCCAACCATATTCCAAATATGCATGGTTAGTATATTTTCTGAATATGTGGAAAACATTATCAAGGTATTCATGGATGATTTTACTGTTTATGGTAATTCTTTTGATTCATGCTTAAATAACCTTGCAAAAGTGTTTAAAAGATGTATCGAAACAAACCTTGTTTTAAATTATGAAAAATGTAAATTTAAGGTAGATTAAGGGATTATTTTAGGCATGTAGTATCTTTAAAGGGTACTGAGGTTGATAAATCAAAGATAGATGTTATTAAAATCTTACCTTACCCTATAAATTTACGAAAAGTTTGCTCTTTTCTCGGACATGCAGGGTTTTATCAACAGTTTATCAAAGATTTCTCAAAGATAACAGTGCCATTATGCAAGCTTCTCCAAAAAGATACGATGTTTGAATTTGATAAGGCATGCAAGGTAGCTTTTTACAAGCTTAAGGAATGTCTTACATCAACTCGTATAATACAACCACCAAATTAAGAACTATAATTTAAGATCATGTGTGATGCAAGTAACCATGTAGTGGGAGCTATTCTTAGACATTGAGTTGGTCGAGTTACATATGCAATATATTATGCTTCTAGGACACTTGATAGTGCTCAACGCAATTATTTAACAACAAAAAAAGAACTTGTATCCATTATCTTTGCTTTAGAAAAATTTCATTCTTATTTATTTGGTACTAAGGTGATAGTTTACTCTGATCATGTAGCTCTAAAGTACCTGTTAGCTAAAAAAAAGGCAAAACCTCGATTGATAAGGTGGATACTCTTGTTACAAGAGTTTGATCTAAAAATACATGATAAGAAATAAGCTAAAAATTCTATTACTGGCCATTTGAGTAGATTAGTCACGAGTGAAGAACCAAAACTATTGCAAGATGAGTTCCTGGATGAACAGCTCATGATAACTTAATAGAATCCTCCATGGTATGCAAATATTGTAAATTATTTAGTTACTAAAACGTTGCCTAATGAGCTAACACATCTCAAAAAGCTAAAATCAAGAGTGATGTGAAATATTATATATGGAATGACCCATATTTATGGAAACATTACTCTAACCAAGTTATTCGAAGGTACATTTCTGAGACTAAAATCCCTTCCATTCTTTGATTTTGTTACTCACATGTGAAAGACACTTTGGTCCAAAAAGAACTGCCAGAAAAATCCTAGAATGTAGATTCTATTGGCCTATTGTGTTTCATGATTCATATATGTTTTGTAAAACATGTAACAGTGCCAAAGAATAGGAAATTTAGGCCCTAGAGATCAAATGCCCTTACCTTAATTTTGGTATGTGAAATATTTGATGTGAGGGGCATTGATTTTATGGGACCATTCCCTATATCTTTTGGAAAAGTGTATATCTTGCTATGGATTATGTGTCAAAATGGGTAGAGGCTAAGGCTGCTCATACTAATGATGCTAAACTTATAGTAGGTTTGTTAAATCTCATATCTTTCGTAGGTTTGGTGTGCCAAAAGCTATGATAAGTGATAAAGGGACACACTTTTGCAATTGAATAGTGGAGGCATTAATGAAGAAATATAATGTTGCACATCGTGTGTCTACTACGTATCATCCACAAACAAGTGGTCAGGTGAAGTTATCCAACGGGGAGGTAAAGTCAATACTCAAAAAGGTCATTAATCCAACTCAAAAAGATTAGAGTATAAAACTTGATGATGCACTGTGGGCATATCAAACAACTTATAAGACTCTAATTCATATGTCTTCATATCATTTGGTGTTCGATAAAGCGTGTCATCTTCCTGTTGAATTAAGCATAAAGCTTTTTGGGCAATGAAACAATGCAATTTACAAGTGGATGAGGTGGTAGAGCATAGAAAGTTGCAATTACAAGAATTAGAAGAAATTCATAAGGAGGCCTATGAAAATTCAAGGATTTATAAGGAAAGAACGAAGAACATTTATGATCAGTTGATTAGAAGAAAAGTATTTACCATTGGTCAAAAAGTTTTACTTTTCCATACCAAACTTAAACTCTTTCCTGATAAGTTACGTTCCCGATGGATTGTTCCATTTATTATAAGTAATGTGTTTCCTCATGGTGTAGTAGAAATCAAAAGTCTAACTACTGGCAAGATTTTTAGGGTGCATGGACATCATTTTAAGCCTTTTTATTAAGGTTTCCAAGCATTTAAAGTGGAACAAATCACCTTAGAACAATTGAATTACAAAGATTAAAACACAGGTATGTCTAGCCAAAGACATAAAAGAAAGGCACTGATTGGGAGGTAACCTAATTTATATTGATTTTAGCTCTGTTTGCTTTTATTTTTTAGCAATGATTTTAAGAGTAGGAAGTTAAATTTTTAATTTTTAGTTTCTTTGATAAAGAATTCTCCTTTCATAGAGCGTGGCATGCCCAAAACAAGGTCTTTTGTGCAGTAGCAAATTTTAGATAGAACGTGCCCACACCTTATAAAAGAAGCATTTTTGGCCTTTTTTTTCCTTGCTAAGAATTTCTCTTACAAAAAAAATTAAAACCTTTTTTTTCTCCACCTTTTCCACTTTCTCCACCTTATCCACTATCTACTTTTTTTAACTCCAAAACCACACAAAACCTAAAACCAAAACCATAAAACCACCAATTCCACTTTCATCTTCTAAATCCATTAGCAACAAGCATTCACCAAATTTTGCATCAACCCAAATCCCTAAATTCACTATCTACCCATTCATCTTAATCCAAACAACACCAACATCATTTTCACCCATCTCTACTGCCACCAAAACACAAAAATCACATCTCGTAGTTATCGATCATGTCAGCCATAATTTGGGTATGGGAAGAAAAAGCAAGAAGCCCAACCCTCACAAGGTTTAAGTCACAGACAATCAAGAATCAAAAAAGGGAAAAGTCTCCTACCACCATCGAAAGAGTCTATTGCTAAACAAATAATGCTGAAAACACGAAAATCACAATGAAGGTATGATGGGTTAAAGAATCGAAAGATTATTCCATGTAAGTTTATTCACTATCCGACTCTTGATACATTAGGCATTATAAAAGAAGTGAATGACATGCTTGATAGTATTGGATGGTATGAATTAACTAAAATTAATTACCCAGCATTTGTTGAACTCACACCAAAATTCTATGCCACATTTGAATTCAATAAACCTGAAAATCTCATTTTTGAAACACCAAATGTAATTAGATTTTAGCTTATGGGAGAGTCATCCACAATGCCATTGATAGAGTTTAACATGGCTTTAGGAGTGGTAGATGAGGAATATGCTGAAACTAATGAATATAAGAATTCAGTTTGTGATTACATAAGTGATTTTGATTATTATCAAACCTACTGGCGTGATATGTCGATTAATAATTTTCTTTATAATCCAAGTTACTCTAAGAGTTCTTATCCTTATGACCTTCTTTTAAAATACATCCAAAGATATTTAGTGTATAACTTTCTTGATTGAAAAGTCACTTCTGGTGTATTGACAAAAGCTGAATTTTATTTTTTATAGTATATGAAAAAAAGAATTCAAGTAAATCTAGGTGCTTGGTTAGCTACACAATTCTAAGCAGTTTTAAATAAGAAACGACAATGATTTTAGGTTCCATGATTACTGTCATAGCCCTTAACTTGCATGTGCTAAACTTGAACAATCATAAGTTGCATAAGGCATGTAAAATGGAACCCTTAGATTTAGGTTATCTAGAATGTATGGGATTAGTTGAGAAAAAATAGGGATAGTTAAGTTTTTATCCTCTAAGAGCAATAAGTAAACCGAGCAAAAGACTTAGAATAGACCTACCAAGTGATTCTGAGAATGAAACAGTACCAGAGAGAAATAAGGGAGACTCACCGACCTTATCATCTATGGTTCAAATGATCGAGAGAAGGATCACGAGGATGGATTTTAATTTAAATACCTATTTTCAGCATGTGGGATTCGAATCTCCTCAACCACCAAGTCTATAAGCCTACACAACTATACATCTAGGGAGTATCTCTCTTCTTCTTTATTAGTTATATATATTTTTACTCTTTGCCTTTTGTCAAAACATTAAGGATAATGTTTGATTTAAGTGTGGGGGGAGTCTTTAGGATAGGAATTTAAATTTTTCATTTTTGTATGTGATTTGTATGCTTTTAAATTGTTTAGGTTTTTAGAATGGTGTGATATGTTTGCTTGTGTTTTAGAGTCATGACAATCGAGAAAATTTTTCATTTCATGAGTTTCAAATGGATTGAATGGTGAATTTGCTTTAAGATTTGAGTAGTTGAGCATGAATAGTGACATATATCGAGTAGTTGAATCAACAAGAACTTGAATTAATATTGAAAGTTGAGTGAAAAAAGTGTATGTGAATTCTTGATAAATTATTTCAATATGTGAGCTTTTAAGCCAAAAAAAGATTGAACCATTCACGTGGATTGGTGTTTTCTTTTCTGTGTGATATTCTTCCATGTGAATGTGTCTGTAGAACTTGTTTTGAACCATTTCTAGATCACATTGATATATGCATGTGTGAAAAGGATAAATGCCTTCTTTGATTTAGCTTGAGCCTAAAAAGCCGACCCAAATTAATATCCCTTGCAAGCCCTTTGAGCCTTAACATTATTTTTTTCTTTAAAAAAAAACAACTGCATTACAAGCCCAAAGCCTTAAATTGAATATACTCACCTAATTCTAAAAGTTGGTGGGGCATTTGAACAGAAATTAAGAAGAAGGTTTTTTTTTTAAGGAAGAATGATGTGAATTAAGTGTAGGGGGTGTATATAGGGGCATTTCTATAAAAATTATTGATGAGTGAAAGATGGGGTTTAAAAAAATGACAAAGCATTTATGTGGGAAAATATTATTAATCTAAGTTCTTGATATAGTGATGGAATGATTGAGGAGATTGTTGAGTGTTTGAGAATGGTGGAATGAATTGTGAGTTTCTATTGTTTAATTACTCACTACAATGTTTGGATGCTCAACTAATTTCTTAGATTTTAACCTCATTATGCAATAAATTCCTCACCTTTTATCTTAGCCCCATTACAACCAAAAAGCTAAAGACCTTTTTATTTATGGATGCTATAATCTAAGTGGTTATGATTTCATATATTCGCAAGCATATGGTAGTGCTTTGCATGAAAAAAATTGGGAAAAACATTTAAACCCTAAAACACATGAGTGAATAGAGTGATAACTGTGAGGAATTCATTAGGATTTTTGCATTTACTTTGGAATGAAACTTTTACTGTTAATTTTTGTTCATATTTTCTTGTGAAGTTTGGTCATGAGATACCATGTTACTTGATTCCTGACTAGTTGGGTTTTAAGGTGTGTAGAGTCTTTTAATCTTATTTGAAATATTGAATGAAAAGTTTTTTTGGTTGTTAGGTTGCTTGGTTGTGTAGTTGCTCAAGGATGAACAAAGGGATAACTATAGGGGAATTTGATAGTGAACATAAATGTTAAGATTTTAATTGTTAAATTCTTATCTTTTCATAGTTTTTGAGCTATAATTGATGGAAATTACTTTTTTTATGTTTAAGGTTTAAAAAAGCTTGAGAGCAAGAAAAAAGGCTTAAATAGTTGATTGGAATAACCTAAGAAGAGAAAAGAAAGAGCTGATGTGGGCATGCTCTACAGGCAAATAGCTTAAATTAGAATTTTGATTTATTTAGGATTCTAATTAAGTAGAATCTTTGGAAAAGTTATAAGGGTTATAAAAAGGGAAAAAGGGAGAGAACGAAAGGGAGATAGTTTTTTCTAGGGTTTTTAACTAAGGGAAAGAACGAAAGGGAGATAGTTTTTTCTAGGGTTTTTAACTTTTTCTTTTAAAGAGAGAACAAGAAGACAATGTGTGGCTAAATTCTTTTCAATTAGTCAAAGATTTTATATCGAAGTTTAATTCTCTACGATTGTGAGATCTAATTTATGTTTATACTATTCATTATTTTGAGTATTTATGTTTTCTTCTATGCTTAATAATTATGATTGTCATTGTTGATTGAATGTTTGGTACACATTTGATTAATAATATAATCTATAGCTATTTAGAAAATCAAATCCATAATTGTTTGATTGTTCTAATAAAAGTGGCAACTAACTTTTTAGGAAAAATTCACAATCTAATCTGAATAAACCTGTATGTGAGTTTATTGGTTAGAATTGACAATCCCCCTCTCATTGTTAATGCTATTGACACATTAAAACACTAAGATCGTATCTAGGGTTTATGTAATTAATAAGAGAAATAATTAATGGTCCTACCTTGATTATCGAATAACTAAGGAGGGGTAGGAAGTCTAACACCCATAACCAATTTATTCTTGAATAATGAATATATCTTTACATCCGTGATCAGTTATGAGAATAAAACTTGCTATTAGACCTTTGGCTAATATTTGTATGATATTGACATTTATTTTAGTTTAATTTGTCTTGCATTCTTAATAGATTTTTAGTTTATTTATTTTATTTAATTTTAGTTGACTTTATAAAATCTTTATTTTATTTTGTTAATTTTGAGAGGAAATCAGATCTGACCATTCCCTGTGGAGATGATCCTACTTATCACTATATACAAAAATCTTATTCGAGTAGAAAAATTATTTTTGTTGGATTCGACACCCATCATCTTTTTTTTAGCTTCTAGATGATATTGGTGCATCACCTAGCTTGACTTCTCAAGTTTAATACTCTCTTAAGGTTTACCCCTCATTAGGAGAAAAAAATATTACAACATTTTCGAGAGTTACCTTTGATCTTAAAAATATAAGTAAGTGTATCTTGTTTACGATTATCTTTAAATATGTCTTTAAATTCAAGTTTAAGCATTTGCTCCTTTTTGCCAAAAAGAAAAGAGATCCTAAGGCTTTCTGAAGATGCTTTCAATTCTTAAGTGAAAGTAAGACACATTCCACCAAATGAAGAAGAAATATCTATCAACTGTTCCTAAAAAGAAACATTCAATTCTATAATAGGCTGGATTAAACATTGATAAAGAAAATTAAACCATGAAAATTCATAATATGCATTCTTCATGCATTTACATTAACATTTAATAATTTACAGATCTAGAGTTAAACATGATATGGAAAAAGCTTTTTAGAATTTGAAAGGTAAGTCCCATAATCCTTCAAATAACTCAGATATCAGGCATTTTTAACTTAATCAACTATA
>JBBYHO010293158.1:57969-88197 GCA_038382025.1 Adansonia gregorii | reverse complement strand
TTAATTCCTTTGTCCCTAGGATACCTCAGACTACGTCCCTTGATGCCACATCTTTGTATTTACCTTTGACATGATCTTTAGGCCTTCTTGACATCCTTAAAAGCTTTTTCACAGGGCGACATCATTGTCCCCTCTTACATCGATGCTCCAAATTGTTAAAAAAAATTAGCCCGGACAAAATACGGTGTCTACAAACATGTTCTTAAATGTTTCATACTTAATATACCTTCTAAAATTCTTGTTGAAGTTAGACCTTTCACTTTGAATTAATCTCCTTTTTGATATTCTAAAAAGAGGAAGAATTTTAGGGGTTAATTTGCTTGCTTGTACTTCATATATATATATGCTTATGCTAGCAAATAGGAGGATTTTAATTTGCTTCCTTGGGTTAATTTGCTTGCTTGTACTTTATATATATATATGCTTATGCTAGCAAATAAGAGGATTTCACATGTGCTTACATTTTTTTTATTATTGAAATCCTTAATATTGTGTGTTGGTATTCTTGAAGCCAAATATGAACAAAAATGCCATTTCCAAGTGTTTCAAAACCTTTTTATGAAATTTACAAAAGTTTATTTCATAATACTTTTAAGAAAGAAGAGTTTTATTGATAATCTTTAAATGAGAAAAAGGGAGTTTACAAGCAAATTCACCTTAAGTTTTGTCATATCAAAAAGGGGGAGATTGTTAGCTATATTAGCTTTGAATTGATCCTAGTTTTGATATAACTAAAACTTAAGCTTAATTAGCACGTGTTTAATTATTTTCAAGATTAGTATTTTTCCATGAAATATTTTGTAAACACTTTGAGAAATACTAGAAAGTGTTTTAACTCCTTCAAGTACTCAAAAATGTGTTCTTAATACATATTTTTATATAAAACATTTTTTAGATAAGTTTTACATGTTTTGAAGTCATGAAAAACCTTTTGAAATTGATTTTCATGTGAATGTATCGATACACTATGTGTATATATCGATACAATACTTGGTAGTAGCTAAATAACCTTAAAATGTAGAAATCACTATTCATGTATCGAGACAGATCCTTCTATATTGATACGGGACTGTTTAACGGTCATATTTTGGATCGTTAAACACAATGTATCGATACCCACTTAATTGTATCAATACAGAGGCACAAGGAACAACAAGAAATCACATTTTGAAGGCTCCAACAGCTATATTCCTTCACCAAATGTTCCTAATGGCTAGACTCATGATAAAGGCTATAAAAAAGCCACTCCAACACCTTCAACAAGAAGAAGAACCAAGAGACTGTGCTTAGAGTCATATCTTTCATTTTCTTCATCATATTTGCTAAGTAGTTTATATTTGTATAGGATTAATTCTTTCTATTTTTGTATTTTTCATTTTGTATCTTTAGATACATATTTCGTTTGAGCCAAAATTCTTGTAAACACTAACTTTTAGAGGTTTTATTTATTTAAACTCAAATCCTTGTAGCCATTGAAAGGTAGAGAAAGTTTTTACTTAGCCTTCAAAAGTAGTGAGAGAAGGTTTTATCTTAGCCACAAAAGATAGAGGGTAAAGGTTTCTAACATAGCCTTGAAAGATAAAGAGTGTAAAGAGTATACCTTGTCCTTAAAAGGTAAACAATTCAAGTTAGTGAATTGTTGAAATCCGAGGCAAGTGAGGTCAAGGTAGAGGACATGCGCAATAAAGGCCGAACCTCAAAATCTTTGAGTTTGCTTCTCTTTCCCTTGTCTTTTATTCTTTATTGATATTCACCAACTTGCACTCTAAACTTTATCATTTAGATTTCTCAATTTTATTTATCAAAGTTTTAATTTACTAATATTTTGAGAAATCCATTCACCCCCTGTTGATTTCATTCACCACTAAAAGGTATAAATGAACATAAGTAATCATCAAGCTCAACAAAAGGAAAGAAAATGATGGGAGATTAAGAAAATAAGAAAAAATTACAAAGAAACTACCTTGAAAGCTTGAAAATAATTAGAAAAATAGTAAATTTTTTGGATAAAATCCATTAGCTCTAAATGAAAAGATCCTCCATCTATTTATAAGGGGGAAAGTTCAGTGAAGAGTAAAGAAATTCGTCTTAGCCAAATTTGGCTATCTTTCTTTTTTTATTATTTTTTATTATTTTTACTTTTTAGATATTTTGATAGGTTTTAATTAATAAATTTTTTCAAGCTCATCATGCATGAGTCATTAAGATAATTCTAAAATTCATGATGATTTGGGGAAAAAAATCTGAATTGCATAATAAATATAAGGATTAAATTATAACAAATTAAAAATTATATATTCGAAGAATAAAATTTCACATGATAAATTTAATTAAGAACTTAATCAAATGGGAGGCCAATTTAAAAAATCCGTATGAAAATTTTTGGCCCAAAATAATTAAAATAATTGTTTAAAGAGGTTAATTAAAAATTTCAAACTCGTAAAAATTTATGAGCAAAAATCTTTATGAAAGAAAATTGATATTAATAAAAATAAATCAAAATTTTAAAAAGCTATATCCAAGCTGTTTTATTGAGATATGAAAAAATATTTAAAATTCTAAACTTTAAAAAATTTTGTACAAAAATTTTACAGATAATAAAAATTCATATTTTGATAAAAATTCAAAAATATTTTTAAGTTATAAAATGAATTAAATTTAATGCAGTAATCAAAATATTAAATTATAATAAATAGTAAAGATGAGAATATGAAATTTGAAACAAATTTTATTGAAAAAATTTCACAAAAGAATACTCGTAGTACTATAAAAAATTCAAAATTAATTATTAAAATTTATAATTTTTTACCTTGTAGTATAAAATGGCAATATGTATTTTTTTCTTGCATATTTTTTGATTTTTGGAGCATATCAACATAAATACTACAAGGATATCGATAAAAATATACGATGGTAAACTTGGCAATCTTTATGAAAAAAATCTAAAAAAATCCTAAAAATAAAAAAAAATTTCACTGTGATATTGTCTGCAAAAATGAATTTCAAAATTTCCAAAGATTAAATTTAAAAATAAAATTTTACCTTGATATTAGTTTTTATCTAAGATTTGTTTTTTATAACCCTTGAAATAGCAGTTTTCCTATCACTTGCATGAGTGGTCATTTAGAGCCAACTGATAGAGTCTTAAAAGTATCGATTTTGCCTATAGTAGGTCAACCTCTACTACGGCAACTGTTTCCAGGTTTTCAGTCTCCGATAATTAACATTATCGAAAAAAAAGGCTCGGACGAAATTAGGTATCTACATGGTTTTATCCCTTTAAATGGGTCAACCAAAGTCCATGCATAGTTAATTTTTATGGCATCTATTTCAGACTTCATGGCATTAAGCTAATTTTGGGAATCAATGTTAGACATTTCTTCCTCATAGTTGGTAGGTTTAGTATCACAAGGTAAGCCTTCTTAATCTAAGAGAAATTTATGTTTGTCTACAGCTTGCCTGATCTTCCTAGATTGATAGAATAGTATCTTTTAAGCTTGAAGTTAAGCATATAATCTTCAACTATGGGCTCAAGCTTCGTAAAAATAGTTGTTTGTGGCTCGTGAACTTCTTCAAGATCAATTTTATTTCCAATAGACCTTTCGAGTAGAAATTCTTTATCAAGAAAGGTTTCATGTTTTAAGACAAACACTTTTTGATCATTGAAATTATGAAAATAATATCTAGCAATTTTTTTAGGATATCCCGTAAACTTACTTTTGTTTGATCTAGCTCCTAGCTTATTAAACTGTACAGGCTTCACATAAGCATTGCATCCCTAAGTCCTAATGTAAGACAAATTTGGCTTTTTACATTTCCATATCTTTTATGGTGTCTTGTCAATTGATTTACATGGAGCCACATTTAAAAGATATGTACAGCTTTTAAGGTTGATCCCTAAAAGGATATCAACCTTAGACATCATGGATCAAACCCTGTCTAACAAGGTTTCGTTTCTCCTTTTAGATGCTTAATTATGTTGTAGAGTTTTAGGTGGAGTCCATTGTGATAGAATACCATTTTCTATTAGATGACCTTAAAATTCCTAACTTAAGTGTTCTCTTCCTCGATAGGATCCAAGAGTTAGAATTCTTTTGCTACTTTGTTTCCCCACTTTAGCCCTAAACTTTTTGAAGTTTTCAAATGCTTTAAACTTGTACTTTATCAAGTACCAATGCCCACAGCTTAAATAATCATTGGTAACATAATAAAGTACAAATGCCTTTTCCTAGCCATTGCATTCATTTGTCTGCATACATTTAAATTTATTAGGCCCAATAAATCAATAGCCCTTTCACCTTATTTAATGAAGGGTCTCTTGGTCTTCTTGCCTAGGAGACAACATTCACATATCCCATATGATTCATAATCAAATGGGTTAAGATAGCTTTGTGTATGTAACTTGGTTATTCAAGTTTTATTAATAGGACCAAGTCTATAATGCCATATATAAGTTTTACTTGGATCATTGTTCTTAGCTTTCTTCGTAGTTATGTTGAGTAAAGGTATTTTTGGATCCAACACAAATAGCACAAATTCTATAATAAGGTCTACACCATGTCATTTAGGATAATCAAGCAACTATTGTCTTTCATTTTAAACTCAAAATCATCATTCACAATGAGGTATGAAATTAAAATGATATTTCTAGACAATCTAGGAACATAAAGGCACTTTTTTAGTTTCGTGGTCATACCTGAAGGCAATGGTAAGGTACAGATTCTAATAGTAGTGGCTTTACTTTTGATCCATTACGTATTCTAAAACCACCTCATTAAACCTAATTTTTTACTATTCTTTAACAAGCTTATGTCATTACATAAGTGTGATCCACATCCTCAATGATCCAAGTGGTTGAATCGATAGTAAAGTAAGTCAACTTAATCATATTAATGTGGAAGTTAGCAACCTTCCTTTCTTGAGAACATTTCTCAATATGTTATACTATTCCAAACATCTTAGGCTAATGGCATCAAGTAAGCCCCATAATGCAACTAATATAAACACCATTGTTAACAACCTCATATGAAAATAAGTATAATTAGTTATTCATATTTTAAACTAATAATGAGTAGGCATTAAATATTTAGTGGTCTTTCCACTGATTTTTTAAACTAGTAGCCCTCACTATTATTCTAAAATCTCTTCAAGATATTTCATATGGACTAAGACCCCTTTCAAAATGTTGCAACCTTGAATGACTCAACAAATCACAACAAGCTTATTTAGGTAGGTAACATAGCTTACCAATTGCATCTCTATGCAATTCCTAGATCAGTTAGGTGGTAACTTTTTGCCTAAATGCATCATATACATTTTGCCTAACCATTTCCTTTAATGTCATAGGGTCAAGTATGGCACATGCAAACCATGTAACACTAGTTAAGGAAGACCCATAATTCATAACTCAAGTAGTTTGGGCCACGGTATCTTTAGTGACTAAAAAAATCACACATGGCTAAAACTTGAGTGTCTTGTTGTGAATGATGAAAGGTGTCTTTATCATGTGAAGTATGTGACTGAATATTGCATGAGGGATTTTGTTGTTAATTTTATCTCTATAATTAGTGTCTCATCATATTTATCATATCGCATAAAATAAATCTACTATCATGCAAATTACCTAGATGATTATGGACTTTTATTTTTTAATACAATTTCCTTAAGCCATCAAAAGAAATTGCATGGTCAATTCCTAGGTGATTACATACAAAGTCTTCATAAGCTACTTGCAAGCTCTCAAGCTTCATGGTGCCTTTTTTTTAGATCTTTCTATTTGAGTTACAAAAATTTTCCTAACTACTTCTAATTTTAGACTAATATGTAATCTAATTACATTTGTAATAAAGAAACCTTGAGTTACATTCGAAGAGAGCTAAGTAGGAAAAAATTTTTATAACTTTGGAGAAAATAGAGAAAATGTTAGGTTCACAGACCCTATTTAAAAATTTAAACATTCCTAAACATGTAATCATACATTCATAATCATATTGGGCCTAATCTATAATCATCAGATACGTCCACAACAATTATGAACATATAAAGATGTGTTTTAGATTCAAGTTACCATATTTTGAAGTTTAATAACTGATCCATATTTAATTTAATTAAAAAGAACTTTTCTTACAGGATTAACATTTATCTTAATCATATTAAAACGAATCCCACTCCTAGTATGATTAATCAATTAAATTAAATATAGTTTAATTAAACAATTTAATTAAGTTTTAATTCAATGCTTACTGCATTATCCAATCCATGTCTTAAACATCTTTAAGAAATTATTACAATTGGATAAATAGCTGTTTGATAATAACTAGGAGTCCTAATGGAACTGAACTTCTTAAAGAAATCTCGCGTGCCAACTTTGCTAAATTTTAGCAAATAATTATTTTTTTATTTTTTTCATTTTGGATTATCTTAATCTGATTATATCAAACCTCAAATATCAAAAATCCAAGCTGGATTAAACTTCTTCAATTTCTTGAAGAAAGGGCACAAAGCTAGAGTCATAGTCCAACTAGGAGTTTTCTTCATACATAGGTATCTTAAGCTATCCTAGTCCACCTCAATTACCATTGTCTTTCTCCCATTAAACCTTTAAAATATACAGCAAATTGCAGCAACTACTTGCTACAATGGATGCTACACCAAGGTTCCAAGAAGAAAGACAAAGTGCTGCATAGATTAAGACACTTAGTGCACCTAATGTGGCCTAAAATTAGAACATTTTCAACTCGAAATTTAACCAAAATTTCCAGCAAGTATTATGAACTCTTCATGACACTTTCAAGGTGGCAGCTGCTGAAAATTTCAACACCATCATAAAACTAAAACAATGCCAACCTAACCTTAATCAACATCAAATTGTTAACTGATGACTCCAACATCAATTTAATTAGTAAAATCATATATTTTAAACTAATTAATATTGAAAAATAAGTATGGATTAGCATGTTGGAAAATTAAAAATTAAAACAATTTCTAAAATTTTTAAAGATGAAATGGATCAAAAACAACATTGAAATCAAAATGATTTCATAATCGATAATAGCTGAAAACACAAGATTAATCAAATGAATACAATTTGGCTTTGATACCACTTGAAGGAAGTCTCAAGGTGATAAAAAAGTAGATTGCATAATTTTATAATTAAATTACATTAATATTAGTGGAAACATAAGAATTAGGTAATGTCAAGACTCCCTAAACTAGATTGTCTTGCATGATTTTTTTTATTAATCTTTAAAATCAAGAAGATAAAAAAAGCATTTAAGATTTATCAGACCTCAGCCTAGAGATGTCTACGATTAATTCCACGACCACAAGAACTTATATAGTAAGCTTAGTTATTGTAAACCAAAACTATCTAAATGTCCAATCTTTAATGCTTATCCATAAAGGTGATCTAAAAAACCTTTAAGGCAGGGAGACTTCGTTTGCTGGAAACTATGCTAGCAGCTTAGATTTAATAAATCTTCCCTTCACTTTAAAACTCCTTGATTAGAAATCAAAACAAAAAGTTGAAAACAAATTTTTTCAATTCCATGAAGTTAGTGCAATCTCTTTAGAAAAGTCCAACGAATTACACCAATGGCCTTAAAGAGTCTTTAGGCCATATAAACTTAGTTAAATTTATCATATGGTATGGCAAACATGTTGGAAAAACAAATCAAATTGCATAACAAAATTTTAAAAATTTTTAAATAGATCATACTAGATCGTGTTGTCATATACAATAAAACTACCATAATCAATTACTTGAGTTGTAGATCAGTGACGTCATCCAAGAATTAGTAGATGAGATCCATGTGAAAGCTTGAACTAACTAGCATTCTCCACTATTCTCTAATTCTTAGATGGTAGAGCATGTGGGCACTCTTTGTCTTGATTAATTCCATATTTACACATTTTAATTCTTTATCAAGACCACCTTTGTGCCAATAGGTTAAAATCACCAGATGATATGATTAGAAACCCCAAAAATGTCATAAATGGTCTAACCTAAAACCTTAAATGTTACCTACTATTTATATTAGTTAACAAGGTGACCCTTATTTTAATTTTCTTTTAATTAGAATAATTATTTTACCCCCTCATTAAATCCCTAGTTGGCTGCTAAACCTAATGTAAGTGTAGCCCAAATTCTGACCAAGCCCAAATGTACCTATACATTATTTTAGCCTAATTGTTTTAAGGAATTTAGACTATTTTAATCTAAATACTTAATTGATTTTGATTAAATTCTTAATTTTATTTAAATATTTCATAACTTTAATTCTAATTCAAAATAAAATCACGACAAGTTTATTTGAATAGAATAATTATATACTAATTATCAAAATAAAATTAACTATAATAAAATAATTAATTTTAATAGAAAATTAAATTAAGTAAAATAATTTTTTGAATTTATTTAGAATATTATTCATATTTAATTTATAAACAAATATTTAGATAAGACTTTATAGATATCAAATTAATTAAATAATTATTTTTTATACCTATTTAATTCAAATTAATTTTTATATTTATCAAAAGATAAATATAATTTTGATAAATATAATTAATTTAAATTATTCATACTTGTCTAAATAAATATTTAACCAAATTAAATATATATTCTAAATAAATGATATTAAAAAATTATTTTCATTTATTTACTAAAGAAAATGCCTACACTTCTAAAAAAAATGTAACTGGCGCACTGCTACGCCATATTAAGAATCATCTGACTTTGAGTATTCTGATCAATATCCATTTTTGTTAAGGAATTATGTTAAGCTAATGGAGGGAATAATTGGACCTATATAATTAGGCTCTAATAATCTTTTTATTAAATATTCTATATTGAATAAATAATCACATAATTATTTATCTCAAAGTTGTACCAATAAAGACCTAAGATTGCACCCTTAATTATATAGCGTATTATGTAGGCTCTGTAAATAGCGTTTTAGTCCAACGACCTTGTCATATGTGTAAAACCCTCAGATGAAATCTATGATCAACTTAAGGTTGAAGCCCGTTTTACCTACTTGATCACTTTATCTTGAAGTTCCACTTCACTTTATCTGTAAAAATGATTATCAACAAAATATCAATAATTTATCATTTTACATATAAATGATCGAGGCCTTGTCCATTTTTACTATCCCATAAAATGCTTTTTAATAGGATAACTTTAACTCTTTATAGGTGCTATGATTTCATATCTATAAGTAAATCTCTCATCAAGTATAATTCATATACCCAACAAATCGATTTAGTAGCATCTACTTCGAGACGCTTTAGCCTTTAGAATATCAAAGTACACAAGTTATACGCATAAAGTCAATTACTTACTTAGGACTAAGGTAACTACATAATGAATGTCAAAAGTGAATTAATTCAAGTAAATGAACTTACTAATAGATTAATTGCACTTTGGTCCAATCCGATATATCACCACCTCTAGGCAATATATCTATGTTTTTACTTAGGAGTCAGCCTGTTCTAGATGTTCAAGACAAACTGTTTCTCCAATTGGATTTAGAGAACAAAGTAGACTTACTTGACTTAATTGATCTTAGTAACCCTATAGAATATGGATATTAATTTAGATTACTTACCTTAGA
This sequence comes from Adansonia gregorii, assembly GCA_038382025.1. Lineage (NCBI taxonomy): Eukaryota > Viridiplantae > Streptophyta > Magnoliopsida > Malvales > Malvaceae > Adansonia > Adansonia gregorii. The sequence continues at coordinate 78,580 of JBBYHO010293158.1, read as the reverse complement.
ATGTTATCTTTCACATATAAAGTCTATTATATTGAAAATTCTAATGGTACAAACACAAGCAATCAATGAGCCATATTTGCTTACATTTACTTTAACAAGTAAATTAAACGAGGATTGAATAGTAATTATGTAATGAAAACTCGAATATCTAAATATGAAAAATTAGTTTAAACTTCTAAAATACATCATAATGTCTTTCATCATTAAGGAATTCTTAACAATCTCCCACTTGCCTTAAAGGAGTAAATAAACCATTCTCATATTCGCAAGCCCTTAAAGTGCCTTTCAAAACTCCTAGCCATTAAAGTTTTAGTAAAAGGATCAATAAGGTTGTCCTTAGACGTGATTTTGTAGACTTCAGCAACTCTATCCATCATCAACTCTCTTATAAGGTGGTATTTCTTGTATATATGTTTTATCCCTTTGTGGTGTCTAGATTCCTTGGTATTTGTTATTGTGACACTATTATCACAAGAAAGTGTAATGGGTGTATCCATACCAAGAATTACCTTAAGGTCTTTAAGGAACAAGTCTCTTCCTTAGATGCTTCAAAGGCAGCCATATATTTAGCTTCCACTATGGAGTCAGCCATACAAGTTTGTTTTACACTCTTCTATACAATGCCACCTCCTCTAGGACAAATACAGACCTTGAAGTCGATTTTCTTAAATCCTTACAAGTTTGGAAGTTTAAATCCATATATCCCATGAGTGTTCGATCCCCTCTAGAATATACTAACATACAGTTCCTTATTCTCTTAAAATACTTCAGTATTTGCTTTAGCTTGCCAATGCTTGTTACTATAATTTGATTGATATCGACTTATAATACAAATCGCATAACAGATATATGTGTAAAGCATAATGTACATGAGACTACCCCTAGCTGATGGATAAGAGACTTTCTTATACGCTCTTTTTCTTTGGATGTCTTAGGGCAACCATCAAATGAAAAAGTGAAACCTACTATAGAGGGTTTTGGACCTATTGGCATCCTACGTTGCATACTTTTTGATAATCTTATCTATATAAAGTTTAGGATAAATCTTTCATTCTACTCTTTTAATCTCTAAAGAGACAAATGCCTAAAATATAAATAGCTTCCCTTAAATCCTTCGTCAAGCTATTACGACAAACATAGTTTGACCAATGACAAGTTCCTTACACCATTCTCAATGAGTAGAATGTTCTCGATGTATAAGAATAGAAGAACCACATGTCCCTCTTCAAATCCAAAAACCATGAGTGCTTGGTCAAATCTTTGGTTCCACAAGAAAGAGGCTTACTTTAATCTATAAATGGACATAAGCAACTTGCAAACTTTTCTTTCTTGGCCTTTTACTACAAACCCGCTTAGTTACATCATATAGATGCTGTCATCAAGATAGCCATTCAAGAATATTATTTTGGCATCCATTTATAAGATCTTATAATCCAGAGCCATAGTAATGGAAAAAAAATGTGAATGGACTTTAGCATCGTAATAGGCCAAAATGTTTTGTCATAGTCGATGCCAGCCTTTTGCTTGTATCTCTTTACTACAAGTCTAGCCTTAAAGATTTTGACTTTCCCTTCAATATCCCTCTTTCTCTCGTAAACCTATTTACATCTTATGGGTTTTATTTAATTGGAAAGGTCTATAAGCTCCCAAACTAAATTGGCCTTTTTTTTAAACTTTTGCATCAACATCACTAATGGCTTTTTCATAGGTCATCAGATCATCTTCATGTTCTACGACCTCAGATTAATAAATCTCGCTATCAAACATGACAAAATTAGGTTTCTTACAAACCTTCCCTTTATGAAAAAGCATCTAAAGTGATTGATCATTTGCTTATCTTTCAACAAAACTTAGAGTAAGATCTAAGACCAAAATCTGTGAAGTAAGTTTTTCCCTCGATAGTTCCTTATGCATCATTTTACTTCAAGGCTTACGGTCATTTAAGTAACTTTCGTCAAGGAGAGTTACACAGGTTAAAATAATGACTTTTTGTTCATTCAAGCTATAAAATAGTCCTTACTTTGTTCTTTTAGGATACTGTACAAACATGCATAATTTTGAACATGACTCTAACTTTTTTGCATCCTTATCCAACATATATGCTAACTTATATTCTCATATGTCCAAGAGAGGGTTTCTTTCCCTTCCACAACTCGTATAGAGTCTTAGGTGCACATTTGTTTGTAACTACATGTTTGCACTGCATATCCCTAAAAAGATAATAGAAGCTTTGAATAACTCATTATGGACCATATGATATCCAGTAAGGTTTTTTTCTTCTCTCAATCGTACCATTCTATTATGGAGTACCTAGTATAGTCAATTAGGAAAAAATCCTATTCTTTACGAGGAGTCTTAGAAATTCATTGGAAAGATATTCACTATCTCTATCAGATCAAAGTGTCTTAATGGATTTACTCAATTACTTCTCCACTTTTACATGATACTCTTTGAACTTATAAATTTTTGGTTTTACAGTGCATTAGGTACATATATCCATACCTTAAGTAGTCATCTATGAATGATACATAGTACTCTCACCCTTCTCGTGCTTTGACATTTATGGGGCACATACGTCTGTGTAGACAATTTTTAAGAGATCTTTAGCCTTTATGTCTTTTGAGCCAAAAAACTTTTGGTTATTTTACCTTTAAGACAGGATTCACATTATTGAAGACATACATCTTTCAGAGATTCTAATGTACTGTCATTCACCAACTTTTAAATATTTTCTTGACTAATATGACCAACTCCTAAATGCCAATGGTATGCCTCAATAGAGTAAAAAGTTTTTAACCTTTTAGAGTTATTCATTAATTTAGTGTCTAACTGTGAGTACATATTTTGTTTGATCAAATAAAAATTACTAGCCATCTATTCAAAATAGATAAAAGATTTTTTTTGACAAATGACCATAATTTTACTAAAAGAAATAGAATACAAATCATTAATTAAACAAGCAACCGAAATAAAATTCCTCTTAAAACTAGAAAGATGAAAATAGTTTTTTAACAAAATAAATCTAAATTCATCAAAGTAAAGATGTATATCTCCAGTGCTTTAGCCAACACCACGCTCCCACTATCAGTTCCCAATGACAGGCTCTTGTCAAGTAGACTTCTTATTTCCTTGAACCCTACAAAGAAACACAAATATGATTAGTGGCTCTAAAATTAATGACCCAGGTGTTTTTTGAATTTTTCACTAAACAAGCTTCAATATAGAAAAGATCCTTACCTTTCTTACCCTTGGAGGCTTAGAATTCCTTTCAAGTCTACTTAAAATGACCAACCTTTCTACAATGGAAGCACTTTGACTTTTTAGGGTTATTTAGTTTCTTCTTCTTTTTTTTCTTGCTTTTAGATGTATGAAGAATAGAAGACTTAGAAGTCCCTTGCTTTTTTTCTTATTCCCAAAACAAGAATTAGAAGCAATAACCAAAGTTGCCTTTTCTTTGGGTTAGTTACCATAATTAAGCATAAGCTTATAGCCTTACAACTCTCATATGAGTTCGATAAGACTTAACTCTTTGTTTCGTAGATTATACGTAACCCAAAAGCCTATAAAATCCTTAAAAAGAGTTTTAAACACCATTTTAATTTGGGTGCTATATTCTAACTTAGCACTATTTTCAGTGGCCCTAATAAAGTACCCTATAAGCATGAGTATATGCCCCTTTATTAAAGTTTCTACCTTTTGCTTATAGTTCATTAAATTTATAATAGTGAATTGTCTAACCAACTTGACCTGGCCACCAAACATATCCTTTAACTTATCCATGATCTGTCTAGCAGTGTCATAATCCTCATGTTGCTTTTGCAAAGCATTTGATATGCTGGCCAGCATAGCTCATTAAACTCTCTCCAACAACTATATAGCAAGAAAACCTATCCATTAAGTGCACTATTTGGGGGCTTAAGAGGGCGAAGTTCATTAGGTATGAACTTGTGTTTCTAGCGGCTAAGAACAATTAGCAGATTTCTTTTTCAGTTTTTAAAATTATCTCTATTTAATTTGTTATCAGTAAGAATTTAAATCAGAGGTATAGGTGACACTTTGAGCTAAAATAAATAAATAAATAAATTTGAGACATCAGAATCATGCTCAAGCAAATATTTAGCAATTAGACATAAATATGTTGGTTTCTACATAAAAACCTTAAAAAACTATGTAGCACTACAACAGTGATTTTTAGCATCTATTGCCTTCAGCCATTGAGGGGTGGACATAAAACAAATAGCCAAAAACAAGGATCATTTCCCATTCATATTGTAACTTTAAATCCTCCTAGGCTAAGACAGATATTAATAACCACTTATTCTCCACCAGTTTAACTAACAGAGCTTCAAATGGAGGTTGTTATTAAACCAGTCTTGAATGCATTAACATTGTTTACAAAACCCAATCCATGCACTATTCAAGTCATTAAGGGATGATCTCAAATAGAACATGCCCAAGCACATTTTGTACATAGAAGATCTAATCTAGTATACCTACAATGATTGACCACATACTGAGTGGTATGGCTAGGGCAGAATTGATGTGAGGTGCTACCATGCTTTCACATATGGATCAACAATTGAGGCCATGGTTTTTGTTTGAAACCTTCTCCCAGTTAATATTTTAAAAACAAATGCAAGGCTTTAAATACGTTTAATCAATACAAGTTTGAGTGGCATTCATTTTTTCTACATGACATATTCTGAAATATATAGATACATACATCAATAAAACATATAGACAGAAAATTTAACTAGCCAAATCATGATCCCATCCTAGAAATTACAAAAGAAAAATAAGATTACAAAAATTTCATCCAAACATACTTTAGGTCTTGATGTATCGGTCTTTGTCCATGTAATCTGTTCATTCATATCCATAAAGTATTTAAAATAACTATTTTTATGATCTGATAAAATTTGGACCACCCATAGCTTTTAAAAAACATATATTATTTAGCAATTATGCACCCAAGCCCATTGCTGATGAGATTCTTTGGCAAATCATGCTTAGAAGCACATTAGGGCCTGAACCTCAGTGTTATCTCATGGCCTATGTCGGTACGTGTGCTACACTTGTGATGTGTGCACCATGCCTTAGTATTGGTATCCCAAATGAGTGCCTGGATGCACAACCAAGGTGTGCTACCATGCTGGCACCCTTTGGCCCTTTACTGCATACACGCTTAGTAGTGCCATTAGAGCTCATGCCCTACAAGTGTTGGGTGTTGCATGCAAAGCTGAGCCCTAAATGGCCTAAGTCGCACCTATTACTACTAGGATTCTACCTAAATAGTGCCTGTATGCACAACCAAGGTGTGGTACCATGCTCGCACCTTAGATGAGTGCCCGTACATGCAACCAAGGTGTGCCACGATGTTGGCACCCTTTGGCCTTCTAGTACATGCATGCTTAGTAGCATCACTGGTGCTAGTGCCCTAGCATGTTGGTTGTTGCATGTAGGGTTAGGCCTTAAATAGCCTAGGTCACACCTACCCCATATAGCCGTAGCCGCACCTACTACTGTAAGGGTTCATACCCCAATAGTGGCTCTTTATCCGTCACTTTAGTTAGTGTTCGCACCCTAACGATGGCTATGTACCATGCAGGCATGCACTTGAAGGTGCATTTGTCTAGTGGCTAAGTTATTAGGGTTCAGACCCTAGTAATTTCAGGTTAGGTTTTAAGGTTTTAGGGTTTTACGATGCACATACCTGCACCCAAGAAATCTTTACACCACCAGGTAGTTGGTTCTAGATAAAAGCTATTGATTCTGGATAGCTTGGTAATTATTAAAAAACAAACATGTTAATTTAATAATTTTATGATCTTTAGATCTTCATTTCTATGATTGATTTACATTAAAAATTAAAGAAAAATAAAAACAAACCTATATGATGGTGATAGATCATATCTAATTACAAACCCGGTAAAGCCTGAATATATATATTCTAAAATCTAAAGGATCATGATTGATAAAAAATATTAAAATGTATATATATTATGATAACCAACATAATAAGAAACCTAGAATGCCAACTTTCTAATAATTAAGTCCATATATGATTAAGGAAAAATTTGATTATTAGTTATATATATAATATAATGATAATCTGGCTCGGATACTAATTGTTGGGAAAACAAATAAGATTGCATAGTGGAATTTTAAAAAATTTAAATAATTATACTAGATCATGTTGTCATATATAATAAAACTACCATAATCAGTTAGCTAAGTTGTAGATCTGTTGATGCAGTCTTAGATTTCTAGACTAGATTCGTGTCAAAGCCTAAACGAACTAGCTTTCTCTACTATTCTCTAATTTCTGGATGGTCAAGTGTGTAGGCATTTTTTGTCTCGATCAACTCTGGATTCATATGACTTGATTCTCTTTCAAGACTACCTTTTTTTCTAGTAGGTTAAAATCAAAAAATGATGTGATTAGAAACCCTAAAGATAGCGTAAATGATCTAACCTGAAACCTAAAGGTTACCTTTTATTTATATTAGGCAACAATGTGGCCTTTATTTTAATTTTTTTAATTCAAATAATTATTTTACCACATCCTTAAAAACCTAAGTTAGCTACCAACCTTAATGTGGCCAAACCCTAATGTATCCATCCATTATTTTAACCTAATTTATTTTAAGGAATTTAGACTATGTAATCTGAATACTTAATTAACTCTGATTACGTCATTAATTTTATTTAACCAAACAAATTTTCACAAACTCCAACTCTAACTTGAAATAAAATCATGGCAATTTTATTTGAATAGAATAATTATGCACTAATTATCGAAATAAAATTATTATAGTAAAATCTTAAGTTTTCTTTATTTATTAATTATAGTAAAATAAGTAATTTTTATCAAAAATTAAAACAAGTAAAATATTTTTTCTTTATTTATTTAGTATATGGCTCATATTTAATTTATAAATAAATATTTAGACAAGACTTTATAGATATCAAATTAATTAAATAATTGATTTTTATCTGTTTAATTTAAATTAATTCTTATATTTATTAGATGATAAATATAATTAATTTAAATTAGTCATACTTGTCTAAATAAATATTTAATCAAATTAAATATATATTCTAAATAAATAATACTAAAAAATAATTTTTACTCATTCACTGAAGAAAATGCCTATACTCTTGAAATGAGTGTATCTAGCGCACACCATATTAAAAATCATTTGACTTGGATATTTTCATCAATAACTAGTTGTTAAGAAATTATGTTGAGCTAATGGAGGAACCAATTGGACACATATAATTAGGCTCAAATAATATATTTATTAATTATTTTTTAATGAATAATTAATCATATAATTATTAATCTCAAAGTCATGCCACTAAAGACCTAAAATACACTCCCAATAATTTACCATATTACATAAGCTTTATAAATAGCTTGTCAGTCCAATGACCTTATCATCTATGTAAAACTCTCATAAGATATCTATGATCAATTTAAGGTTAAAGTTTATTTTACCTACTTGATCACCTTATCTTAAAATTCGATTACGCTCTCTATGCGAAAATGATTGTCCACCACATGTCAACAATTTATTATTTGACATACAAATGACCAAGGCTTCCTTACAATCCAATATAATGCCTTTTAAGAAGATAACCTTAACTCTTTATAGGAGCTATGATTCCATATCTATAAATAAAGCTTTCATCGAGTATAAGTCATATACCTAACAAATTGTTCCAGTAGCTTATTACTTTAAGACGCTTCAGCCTTTAGAATGTCAAAGTATACAAGTTATACATGTTGAGTCAGTTACTTAGGATTAAGGTAATTACACAATGAACATGAAAAGTAGATTAATCCAAGTAAATGAACTTATTAATGGATTAATTATGCTTTGGTCCAATCTGATATATCACCACTTCTGGGCAATATACCTATGTCTCTACTAGGAGTCAGCCCACTCCAGATGGCCAAGACAAACCATCTCCCTAATTGGACTTAGAGAACATAATAGACTTGATTTAATTGTTCTCAGTAAGCCCATAGATTATGGACTATCAATTTAGACTATTTACCTTAGGATGTTGTCTTCTCATATATAAAGTCCATTATATGCAACACTTATTAAACACAAGCAGTCAATGAGCCATATTTGCTTACATTTACTTTAGCATGCAAATTAAACGAGGATGGAATAGCAATGATGTAATGAAAACTCGAATATATAAATATTAATAATCAGTTCAAACTTATGAAATACTTCATATTGTCTTTCATCCTTAAGGCATTCCTAATAAAATAGGAGTTCATATCCTTAAGGTTCCAATTTTCAACTTTTGGATAGTTTTGTAACTTAAACCTAGCTTACCTGAGCTAGTACAAATTGGGCCAAGTAACTTTTACTTGTATTAGGTATATAAGCCCATACTGATTTTAATTTTTGCTAATCACCATTATGTGTGTGACCCATTAGGCCCCCAACAAATTAGCAATAAATATAAATTACCTAATTAAGAATATTTATATTTATAGACCAAGATTGGCATCTACCAATTTGTTCGGGCTTTTTCCCTGATACCTTAAATATTTGAGATTAAGAACCAACCAGCCACCCTAGTAGAGGTAGACCTTTGTCAAGTAGTTTACACATTTTTGTAACTTATTTTGTCATGCATATATGGCCATATATGCACGTGATAGAAAAAGTGCTATTTGAAAATCTATTTCGGATAGAAAAGATAAATATTCAAAAGAAAAATCATTTTTAAAATATTCTCTTGTCAAATTTTGAAAATCACTTTTACAGAAAATGGCATGGTCAAATTTTCTAATTTTACCCAATTTTTAAAGATTTTTCTTTTGTAAAACTCAAAAAGTTAAACATCATACATTTTTATGGACACTAGTATAGTAGTTATGCTTAATGCATTCCAAAAAATTAAAAAATATTCAAGAAAAATTATATATTGGCATTTTATACCATAAGGTGTCAAGTTGTTAATTTTATTGATTATTTTTTAATTCCTCATGGTATCGTGAGTATTTTGCTTATATTCTTTTGGTAAAACTTATTTCAAACTTCAGATTTTCACCTTTACCATTTTATAAATTAATGTTTTGGATAATATGTTGTATTTAACTCATTTAATATAAGTTGCAATGTATTTTTAAAATTTTTCTCAGTTCCAAAATATGAGCTTTTCTTTATCTATAAAATTTTTGGTAGAATTTTTTTTTAGGTATTAAACTTCACAATTATTTAAATATTCTTATTAAATTACAATAAAATAAGTTTTGAAAAATCTCAATCCATTTTTATGGATTTTTCCTATTTCTAAGTTGTCGACATTTCATGTGCCCAATCTTTATGAACTTCAGATGATTTAAAGGGCCAAAGCGTGTTCGACTTAAAAAATATGTTGATGTTCAACATGAAGAAGTAAAAGACCATTGGATGAATCGCTCATCTGACTAATCTTGGATCGCCACCATGAAGTGGCTATAAACTTGGAGTTGCCACTGATCATTTTAAGTTAGGCATGATCGAATGCCTATTGAAAATAATACCAGAGATTTGTTGTTTTAGATTTGGGATTTGTTTATGTGTGAGGAAGGATTAGCACCCCCACAATGTCTGAAAATCGGTACCATCTAACTATATCTTACTTAAATCTTGGTTTCTTCAATTCCATTTTAATAATTATTTAAAATACAATTCCCTCTAACGCATGAAATTTTGTAAAGATTCGAGTTCAGGTTTTAATGAAAATTTTATCACCTATGCACCTCGGAGAGGTGAGAAACATAGGGATTATTAATGAAAATGATCTCCGGATGAGTTTAAAAAATCAAATATTTCATGTCTGGCATTAGAGAGATATCGACATGAGATATCATTTTGTGATTTTGACAATGATTTTTAAAGCATGACTGCTCGAAGTCCCTACAAGAGGAAACATATTAGTAAGATAGGAAAGAAAACAATAAATAAATCCACACTAAAATAAACACACAAAATATAAAAAAGAGGGATGATCGAAATGTATCTTGTAGTTGCCTCCAATTATTAATGAATAAGCACGATGACGTTGAGACTTAGTTAGATTCAGTGAAAATTTGAGGAGAAAAAGGTTTTGATGACTCTAGAGAGAGAAAAGCTTGGATTTTAGAAGAAATATGAAGAGCTGGGTTGGAGTATCCCCTCAAGAGAGTGGAGTTAGAGTATCCTCAAAAATAAAAGTTTGATACTAGATTTGAGGTAAAAGCAGGGTTGAAGTATCCTTTCAAAGTAGTGGGGTTGGAGTATCTCAAAAAATGGAAATTCAATGTCATTTTAAGGTGAAAGCAGGGTTGGAGTATCCCCTCAGAGTAGTGGGGTTGGAGTATCCTCGAAAATGAAAATTTTTGACATTCAAGAAGAATGGGTCATTTTTTTAGATAAGGAGATCTTTACAAATCGAGAGCCAAAGGTTTGGCTAAAATGTTCCTTTTTTGTTTAGCCATGGTCCAAGTCTAAAAGGTTTAGTTCATTGGAATGAGCCAAGTAGATCATGAGGCATTCGAAAACCTCAATAAATGCGTTTTGAAAATTAGGTTAGAAATAAAGGACAACATTGCATCATTTCTCTTTCTAAATTTATTCCAAGCTTATCTGGAGGTTTTGAACAGTAAATGAGGTATCTTGGAAAGGTAACTTGATGAGGATTTATGTAAAAATATTCCAAAAATCTTAGAAAATCACTTTCTAGGTAGAATTAATTTTTGAATTTCAACTTGACTTAACACTGGTAGCATGTATAGGGTAAAGGTATGATAGACTTTGAAAAATCATTTTAGATTCATTCGAAATTATTAAAATGTAGATAATACCTTTTTGAAAAGGGAAATTCATGAACTTGACAGAAAAAATATTCAAGGGACTCAAAAATGTTGTTTACTAGGCTGAAATAGCCCAAACAATAAATTGCACGCTGGATCCAAGGGTTTCAGATAGTAAAGATTTGAAAAATTGAAACTATTTCATCCGAGATGATCTGAAGGTAAGTGAGACATTGTTGGAAAGTTGATTCAAAATGCTTCAAGGGAAAAATACCAACACATTCCAGATAAATCATTTTTTATTTTTAATAAATTTTCAAGGCTAGACCACTATGCTGCCAGAACAAAATAGGGGAAGTGTTCAGTATTTTGGTTTTTCTCTAGGTTGAGCTGGGGCCATGGATGTTCAAGCATCCGTAACCAAGATGAGAGGTTGAGATGGGTTTCACGAGTTCATTCCACAATCCCAGAATAGTTTAGGATGATAGAACAACTCGTTGACCATGTCGCTATGAGGGTGGTTAGCTAAGGACCAAGGGTTCACATTTTTCAACTAAAAGACTTCATTTAATTTTTGAAAAACTAGCACACTTATACTAATTCTTCCATGAATCCAAAACTAAATACTTGCTTTGCCCCTAAAGTTAGAGAAACCATCTTCATAAAAATCTTAAGCTCATGTTATTCTTCATCCATGGGAGACAGCATGTGCTAAACTTAGGGATATTTTTGAAATCAAGTTTTCTAGCACTCAAGCATGCATCTCAACACAAGCAAAGTATCACAAAATAATGCAGAATATGGAGGACATATATGCACAAGCAAAGATGACATTTTTCATAGAAAAGATGACAAACGAATACATTAAGATGATAGATAGACGCATGAACATACTTAGGATGAGCTGTTTAAAAAGAGTTTGCTAAAAAAGGCATTTTTATTTCATGGAGCCTATCAAGCTTCTAGAAAATGCATGAGCATTCTTATGTCATGTTATGATGCATATTTTAAACATGAGATGAAGACGTGAATATGGTAGGAACTTGGAAAGAAGTGCATGGACAGAGGCTATTATGGTGATGAAAATGCAAAAGACCATTCTTAGTTAACCAAACAATATGAAGGCACTAAGAAAAACATCAAGATCTTAAACTACCACAACCAAAGCCACAAAAAATTCATGAAAGTCCTAAAGTGGCCATAAAAGCATAAAAAAGGGTTTACTAAGATGAAATGTATGCTCAAAACAAAAGATACTTAGGACAAAGTAAAAGATATACCAACTCAAGCTTGAAATTTCTTCCTTCTTTAAAGCAGCAACTTTAAGCTCAATTTTTCCCTCTTTTTACTATTATTTAGCAAGAAAAGGTGAAAGGAAAAAGCTTTCTGGTAATAAGGTCATTGATTGCGTGTTTTTAGGATGAAAATATGTGAAAGGTTGAGTTTTTAAAGGTGTTCTGATGATGAGTTTAGGAAGCTACTGGAATGGAAGTTGGTTAAAGATGAAAGGTAATGGAATAGTATTTTTGGTAAGATTTTGGAGCTGGAGTTGCTGAAGGATTTGTGGGGATGGGTGAAAAGTTTTTTGGGATTCTTGGAGAGTTTTTTTAAGGTAGTTGGTTACCCTTTTTTTGGTTCAGCCCCTTCTTTTGGAAGACAATACAAAGGGCATTTTTGATTTTTTTCTTATGCACCAAGGTATATCTCCAGCTGCCATGTTCAGTTGACTCCCTTCTTATTGGTTCTGCCATATTGAGTAAGGACACAAAAAAGCTGTTAAAGCCTGCAAGCTAGAGATATGCCTGTTATCCTCTTACACCCATATATTTTATGAAAGTGGCCTTTGTCATTAATTGTTTGGACTCCAAAAATTTGTTAAAATTTATTAAAGAACCCATAGTTTGAGTTTGCAATGTTATATGATAGTTTCTTTATGCAAAAATATGTTTAAATCATGTTTTCAGAGGCTGAAAAATTGCTCGAACCAGGCAAAAATGCCTTGGTATATAGATAAAGAACATGTTGTATCAATACACAAGGTACATTTTACTCCTGAGTATCAATATAATGAGTTATGTATCAATACTAAGAGCAAAAAATATTTTCAGTCTTGAGACTTAAAGGCCAGTATGATACTCTATGGATTTGTATCGATACTTATGCTTATGTATCTATACATTTTGCCAAAATCACAACTTTAGCTACTGCCAAGGTCTGTATCAATACAAACATGCCAAGTATCAATGCCACACCTTGGGTATCGATTTTGAACCCTCTTGTATCGATACTACATATGGAAATTCAAAACTTTAGTAATATGAAACCTCATGACAATTTTTAAGCAGCTATATAACCCTCACATACATTAAGTTCCTCGAGTTGTCTTATCTTGGTCATAAAGAGAGGAAAATTAGCTAGCATACTTACCTGAATGACTTTGATAACATCCTTTGATGCTTCATTTTTTCCATTTTTCTTTAAAGCAGTCTAAAGAAATTTTAGACCTTCTTCAAAAAACTTTTTCATCGGGCACCAATCGTCCCTTAGTTTTAATTTTATTTTTTTATTTTGTCATCATTTACCTAACTCTTGGGATACCAAAAACTGGTCTAGACAAAATAAGGTATCTACAATCGCCCTTCTTTAACTATTGCTAAGTACTAGGAATAGGGCAAAGACAAATAGACACCATTTTGTTTGGGACATGTATTGGGCTATTTTTCGAGTAAGAAAGAAAAGGTGTCCTACTCTTTAAGGACCAAAAAAAAAGATGTGCCACTAGCTTGTATGCTTAAAAGTAATAGAAAAGGCATTCTACTCTTTGAGGATGAAAATAAAAAGGGTGCCACTAACTTATATGGGCTTAAAGATAAGTGAAGAAAGATGTTTAACACTTTGTGGACCAAGGTAAATAGGTGCCACAAGCTTATGGGCTTTAAGGTAAGCAACCACCCTACTCTTTGAGGATGAAGGTAGGTAGGTGTGCTATTAGCTTGTATAGGCTTTGATAAGCGTCCTGCTCTTTAAAAACTGAGGTAGGTAATTGCCACCAACTTGTGTGGGCTTTAAGATAGGGAAGCATCCTACTCTTTAAGGACTAAGGTATGTGGTTGCCACAACTTGTGTGGGCTTTGGTAAGCATCTTGCTCTTTGACGATTGAGGTAGGTAATTGCCACTAACTTGTGTAGGCTTTGATTTTTTTGTTGAAATCAAAACAAATGGTACCTTAAGTTCCTATAAATTTGACTTTTGTGTATGAGAGCTGACACTTGTCATATGTTAAATGTTGCATAATGCATAGAGGTGCAAATTCCTTCCTAATTGAGGTAAAGGTGATCACTTTAAAGGCCTAATCCAATGGCTGATTTTGGGCTTTCTTTGGCTTTAGTGAGGTGGCCTTTTATTCAAGGTTCGTAAATCTTGTCTAGATTTCTAGAGTCTTTAAATATTAAGATTGTCCCCTCTTCGAAAGTACAAAAGATTCATGACCACTCACTGAAGAAAGGTTTTAAGTATATTTTCCAGATGTGGGGTCCCATTGTAAGATCGATTGTGGCCTCAAGAGCTCATTCTTAGTGTTTAAACATGAAACAAGGTCCCTATAAAGTTCTATATTTTAAAGTAATGCTAGGAAATCATGTTATTAGTTTTGTTTATTTATCAAGCATTATCAATTAAATGATAAACATGATGCAACATGAAATACAATGCTACAACAAGATTCTATAAGAAATCAAGTAATATTTTTTATTTAAAGAAATAGGGAATAATTTGTAACAAACTTATAAAATTGTGGAAGGTTTTGAAATACAAAAGAGATATAAGAAGTCTTCCTGGTCACTAGCTCTAAAGCTAATGACATGAATTCTCGATTGAGTGCTTTTGGAGACTTCTTTCTTGCAATTGATTATTTTGGTCTTGGTGACTCATAAGAAGATCCCTTAGATTACCCCATGCTAGGGTAGAGGCTTTAAAGTTAGGTGGTTCCCATTTTTTGAGTGCAAGTATGGATGAGGTTTTAGTGGGGTGGTCAACATTGAACAGATGGGTTAGGTTATGACTTGGTGTCTTAGTTAGAGTTATGAATATTGGGAAAATTGTTTTTATTTGAATGAGGAGGTTTGATCATTTAAGTCACCCTCTTGTGTTTTCAACTTAAGCTAGTTTTTTTAATTATTTTTTTATTGTTTTGGTTTTTTTTCGAATTTTTTTAGTGGTAGGTGAGGGACTAATAGGATGCCCTTTTGAGTTTCCATTCTAAAGTCTTTTTAGGCATAGTACTTTTTAACAGAATCAAAATTCATAGGGTTGGGCAGGTCATTTATCTCAGTTAAGATTAGAGCCCCTTAAGAGAATATGCGTTTCACCATGTATGGCTCTTCCTAATTTACGGTCCATTTTCCATGAGTATCTTTATGGATCAAAAGAATTTATGTCACCTTCTTGAAACTAATGAGGACGGATGTTTTTGTCATAGTCTCTTATGATGCGCTTTTGAACATTTGCCCATGACAAATAGCTTTGATAATATTTTTCAATGAGATTGAGCTGCTCATATCAATTTTTGACCCACTCAGCTTTTTAAGTTGTGACTCCATTAAAACTCTAAGGGAAGGAATTTTAACATTGATTGGTAGGACAACCTCCAAGGCATAGACCAAAGAAAACAGAGTAGCACCTGTAAAAGTTCGAACAACTGTGCAATAAGCATGTAAAACAAATGGTAACTTTTCATGCCAATCTTTGTACGTCTCAGCCATCTTTTCAACTATCTTCCTGATTTTTTTTGGCTGCTTCAACTGCCCTGTTCATTTTCATATGATATGGGATAGAGTTTCAATGCTAAATCTTGAACTGAGAGTAGACTGCTTACATCATCTTATTTTTTAGGTTGCATGCATTATCAGTAATGATTTGTTTAGGAAGACCATATCTATAGATAAAGTCTCATTTCACAAATTTGCACATGAGGATCTGGTGACATTGGCATAAAAACCTACCGCTACCCATTTGGTAAAGTAATTGATCGCAACCAAAATGAAGTAATGCCCATTAAAAGCCTTAGGGGTAATCGATCTAATCATGTCCATACCCCACATAGAAAAGGGCCATGGAGTTATCATAACATGTAGGTGTATTGGTAGGACATTGATTTTGTCAACGCAGATTTAACATTTATGACAATTTCAAACGCACTCAATGCAATCCTTTTTGAAGGTCAACCAATAATAACTTGATCGCATGACTTGTTTTGCCATTCGGTGTCCATTAGCATGCAAACCATAAATCTTTTCATGAACTACTTTAAGCATTCTTTTGGTTTCGAAGGCATCCATACATTAGAGTAACGCCTGATCCCAGCTTTTCTTGTATAAAATCTCCCCATCCAAAATAAAATTTGTAGCTAATCATTTGATGGTCCTCTTATCAATTTTGGTGGCACCTTCTAGGTACCGTTGATACTTAATGTATTGAAAAATGTCATGATACCATGGCAAACCATGATTCTCTTCTTTAATATTCTTGCAATATGCTAGGGTTGAATAGATACTTATTTGGATAAGAGTAATGTTCGATTCTCGATTGACTTTAAACATGAAAGATAAAGTGGCTAAAACATCAACAACTTGATTCTCTTCTCAAGGTAAATGATGAAAACTAATATCATCAAACTGTTTCTTGATCTCTTATATTAGACTCCCATAGTGGATCAGTTTAGCATCATGTGTTTTCCATTCTCCTTTTAGTTGGTAAATGACGAGGGCTGAATCTCCAAACACTTACAATGTTGGAATGCCCTTTTCAATTACTGCCTAGAGTCCCATAATGCAAGCCTTATATTCGACTATGTTGTTGGTGTAGTCAAAGTTTAATTTAGCCATGAAAGGGTTATGGTTCCTTTTAATGAGATGAGAATTGCCCCAACTCCATGCCTCACTGCGTTTGAAGCTCTATCAAAATACATTCTCCTTGATGACCCACACTTGATTATGTTCTTTGCCTTAGATATGCATATCAAGTCTTTGTCAGGGAACTCGAAGTTTAAAAGCTGATAGTTATTTATGGCTCGACTTGCCAAAAAGTCTACTATTATACTACCTTTACTGGCTTTCTGGTTCAAATACATGATGTCATACTTAAAAAGCATAACTTGCCATCTGGCTAACCTCTCAAATAAGGTAAGGGCTTCGCATAAATACTTGATGGGATCAAACTTGGCAATTAACCATATAGTGTGGTATAACATGTATTGCCTTAACCTTTGGGCTATCCAAGCTAAAGCACAACATAACTTCTCTATGAATGAATAATTATTTTCATATTCTATAAACTTCTTGCTCAAGTAGTAGACAACCTGTTCCTTCCTTCCCGATTTATCATGTTGGCCTAATACACAGCCCATTGACTTGTCAAAGATTGATAGATACAGAATTAGTGGTCATCTGGGCACTAGTGGCACAAGTATTAGAGGGTTCAAAAGGTAATGTTTGACCTAATCAAAAGCTGCTTGGCACTCTTAGTTCCATTCTTTAGGATTTTTTTAGTAACCTGAAGATTAAATCATATTTGTCGATCAATTGAGATATGAATCAGGCTATGTAGTTTAGTTTTCCCAAAAAACTTTTCACTTCTTTTTGAGTCCGAGGTGGTGGTAGGTTTTGCATAGCCTTAACCTTGTCAAGATCCACCTTTATTCCTTTCTCACTCATAATGAAACCCAATAATTTACCAAAAGTGATGCCACATGTGCATTTAGCAGGATTTAACTTAAGTTGATATTTGTAAAGCCTTTTAAAGAGCTTTCATAAGTCGGCAACATGCTCACTCTCCTTAGTTGACTTAGCGATCATATCATCAACATAGACCTTGATTTCTTTATGTATAAGGTCATGGAACAATGTTACCATAGCCCTTTGGTAAGTTACCCTTGCATTCTTTAAGTCAAAAGGCATTACTTTGCAGCAAAAAGTTTTATACATGGTTACAAAGTTGGTCTTTTCCACGTCTTTGATCGCCATTTTAATTTTGTTGTATCCTAAAAATCCATCCATGAAAGAAAAAAAGTGCATTTTTGGTAGTGTTGTCTACTAAGGTATCAATGTAAGGTAAAGGAAAATTATCCTTAGGGCTAGCTCGATTCAGGTCCCTATAGTCCATACACATTCGAGCTTTACCATCCTTTTTTGAAATTGAGTATGCTAGCTACCCATTTAGGGTAATTGGCTACCTTAAGAAATCCTACTTCAAATTGCTTTTTGACTTCTTCCTTGATCTTAAGGAGCATTTTTAGCTTCATCCTCCTTAACTTTTGCTGGATTGGTTTGCATTTAGGTTTGAGGGGAAGTTTATAAACCATAATGTTAGTATTTAGCCCCGGCATGTCTTGATAGGATTAAGCAAACATGTCTCGATATTCTTGAAGAAGATTTATTAGTTCAACTCGAGTTGATGGCTTTATAGAGGTTTAGATTTTGACTTATTTTGGGGTTTTCTTTTGTTTTAAAGTTTATTGTTTCAGTGGATTCTTTATGAGGTAAGATTTATTTTTCTTCTTATTCAACTAGCCTCAACCGGTCTAAGGGTATGGGGTTCCCTTCAGGGTCCTCTTCAGATTTGACCTCACTGATGCAGATCTATTGCTCAAAATCAATTCTTAAGGTTTCAGTATGAACATTCATGTCACCTTTGTTGAGGTAGCTGAAAATATGGAAAAGAACAATACAGAAAGAAGAAAAAAAGTCTAAGGTTGGCAAAAATTATGACCACAAAGAATGAATGCAAAATGCTTAGTCATTTTCATTGACAATACTTAATAAAATATGCCCATTCAAAGGATCTTATAATGCTTTTGGGCGAGAGCATGTAGGTTTAGTACATAGCATTACTTTGAAATTGATTTGAATAGTATAAGAATCTTGATCTCATTTTAAACACTTGGAACAAACTTTGGAGGGCATAGGCCAGTCTTTGATCTTGTAGTTGACATCTTTGGCTCGCCAATTGTATTGATGGAGATACCTTTAAATGCTTATGAGCATAGCACTAGTGGAACCCATATTTACATGTCCCCCTAGGCGAAAACTTTCCCATAATGGTGGGAATATCATTGGCTCATCCTCTATGTCTCATCTTGACAAATGAGCCACTTTTCTTTCATGGTTCTTCTGGCCTTGCTTTCTTTTTTGTTGTGTACTAGGCTTGAATCCCAACCCCTTTTTGTCGATTTGGTTGACCACTTTTAAGGCTTTAGCAATTTCTTAAAGGCATATCCCAATCCCTTTCACTCTTGGGCACCCGTATTGATAGTTAACTTCAAACCCATGTGATTACTCTCTAATAGGTGAGGCTGAACTATTGGCAATCCTTCTTTCATATAAGTTACGTTGACAAATTCAAAGGCTTGAAAAGGGGAAACTGGGCTATTTTCATCTAGTTTGACATATAGGGCATCAATTGAGGTAGCAGCAATGATATTTTCTTCTCCTCTAATACTAATAACTTTGTTCTCGATGATGAATTTCAACTTTTGGTGCAAAGATGATGGCATTGCTCTAGCAAAATGAATCCATGGCTTTCGCAACAAGCAATTATATGATAGAGCAATGTTCATCATATGGAAGTCAACTTTGTAAGTTCATGGGTTGATTTGGAGTGGAATAGTGATGTTCCTGACAATGTTCTGACAAGTTCCATCAAATGCTCACACGACAGTATGACATTCTAGATATGAGATACGTCAACAGGGAGCTTGCTCAAGCATAACATAGGCATTATATTTAAAGTCGACCCGTTATCAATGAGCACCTTGGGTAACGTGGTGCCTTTACGATATGTGGTGATATAGAGGGCCTTGTAACTTTCTCTTCCTCTATGCGAGATTTCATCATTGCTAAAAGATATGTAATTATTGGCAGTGATGTTGTTCACTAGGTGATCCAATTGGCTTTTAGAGATGTCGAGAGAGACATCGGCCTCATTTAGAACCTTAAAGAGGGCATTCCTATGAGCTTTAAAATTCAATAGTAGTGATAATATAGGTATCTTGGTGGGTTGCTTGTTTAACTGACGGACAATGCTATATTCACTATGCTTGATAAATTTTAGGAATCCCGTAGCTTCTTTCTCACTTACTTGATTCTTTACAGCTACTAATTTTAAGCTTTTGGTTGCAGACTTTAGAGCTTGAAAACCCTGACTAGCATTTTCTTGTTAAGTGTTATTTTTCAATATTGTTGAAGCATAACATCGACTGCTCTGAGTCAGGTGACTTACCTTTAAAAGGTCAACACTTGCTGTCTACTGGTTAGATTCTCCAATGATTAAGGTTTTGCTTTCATAGTTCCAAGAAATTGCCTTACTGTCTTTATATAGGAAGGGAGATAAAAGTTGAACGACCATCTTTGGCAAAGGATAAACTAGGATAACTTTAACTTTTGGTCGATTATTGTACAAAATCAACAGTCTTTCAATCCCATAAAGGAGATTGCCCTCTTCTTTTTCTAGTGCACTGACAGATGATGTTGCATTTGTAGGCCCAGTATATAGGGCTTTGCTTTTCATCATAGAATTCGATGCTACCTTGTTCATTATTCTCTAAACCATTGTACGAAACTCTTTGTATGTTTGAAGAGTATGGCCATAAATAGTATGGAAATCATAGAAGTTGTTTATCCTTTCCTTTGCTTTCTCAGTTGTATTAAGTAGGTTAGCTTGCATAGGATTTCCTGGCATCCGAACGTTTTCTATGTTTTCCAAAATCTTGCAATTTTCTTCAACGATCATCTCCTTTAGGTTTAACTCAA